>BROE01000001.1:14054967-14071535 GCA_036571765.1 Plecoglossus altivelis
TTTTCATGGACAGATATGAGGATGTTGAGCCAAATGACAGCCAGCAAAGGCTACCATAGAATATACGGACACTCTGGATGACTGAGTACGTTTTATCACGCTATGTTGTATAAATTGGATGTTGGATGTACGTTTTTTATTTTAATATGTTCTAATGTGTGACTGTTCCGGGGATAACATGTTTTGTAACTGTAGAACCTCCAAATATATTTGGGAGTGTAGCAGACTACATACATAATTCACAGGTTCAAATGGAATGCAATTGTTTCGTGAGTAATGTTGCCATGCATAAAGGTTTAGTAATGTAAATGTTTCCGTAGTCAAATGAAGACGTTAGGCTGCACGTTGTGTCAATCATTTAAAACGTGCTGTATATGCTTAATCAATTGTCAGTTTTCACACGTTTATCTTGTAGACATATAGCGAAAATGCTCATGGCAGCTGAATGAATTGTTGATGTGGGGTCTGCAGAGGGTACATTGTTAGTGCATTGTAATGTACTGTGCTTCAGGAAAGCTGGGGTATACCTAGTTCTTCTGCACCGCATAGATGCCTTTTCTCTGTGACCAAGTAGCGTAGAGTTATTAACCACAATCTCCAGTGTTACTGTTTTTTTTCTCTATGTGACTTTATACCTGACAACTCTACTACAATAATAATACCTGCCAATACCTTTTTATTATCTTCATTCATTCTTAATTACAAATATACCTCGGTTGTCCTTTACTTACCTGGCTTCCTGAATCCTTACCATGGTTTTTCCTGACTCAGAATTGGCCTGTTCAGAGGTGACTACATACAGCAGTAAGCATGTTCAGCACCTAAACTGTAAAGGTAATAGGTATCCTCATTGAGCATATCTATGCATTTTCTCCCTTACAAATACTGATTGAAATGTTTTTTTGTTACCTTGTAAAGGGGGGAAGGGAGGGTTTGAGTCTGAGGTTGTTGGATGTCTGTGTGCTCGATTCTGTTGTGCTCTACTGCATAGGACAATTGTAATGCAGATTCCGGCTTTGTGTTCACTTATAAATAACAGTGAACAGTTGAACCTGATTCTAATGTAAGGTTAGTATCTTCCCACTGCTAATCAAACAGACCTCAGACAATGTATAATGCTGTGTTGTACTGTAATGTGATGCACTGCAACAAATAGGAAAAGAGCATCGTCTCACATCTTTAACTGACATAACTGACATCCAGATGTCTATTATACTATCCACCCAGATATCTTGAGAGTGCACATTCACTTAAAAGGGCCGGCGGATTTTGCAACGTACGTCAGATCACAAACATGAACAAAACGAGAGTAGCATATTTCTCACAGGAGGAGTAGACAATAATCTTACAAACATATCAGGAATGCAGCCATATAACACAAGCAAAAAGCAACACAGTTGCTGTGACACCATTCTTTGCTGGGGTTCTGGATGCATGTCCCCTTATTTTTTTTCCTTACGTTGCAATTAATATCTTGACTGTACTCATGGTTTCATGACCATAGTTCCACTGGGTAGCATATGTTGAAACAGTAGAAACCTTCGAAGAACAGGCAGAGGGTAAACAGGAAGGGAGTAATATGGTCATTTACAACCTCTTGGTCGATGCTTAACATGAACGTGTCAATAGCACAGCAGGAAGACCCGGGATAGATTAAGAATATAAACAAAACAAACACATGAATGCATTTCATTAACAATGCTTCTTATTCAACAAATAAATTGAATTCTGCAATTAGCTGACCATAGCACAAGGTGAAGTAATGGTCAGTATCTTTATAGAAGCTGCTTCATAAGCTGCAACCAAGTTAGCCGATATTATAATTAGATGTCAGTGCACCAGTACACACATTTAGCTAGAAGGATTAGTTATACTTTCAGCGTTTCTGTTTTCCTCCCGAACACAATAACGCAGGGTGTTGCATGTGAACATCTTTATCTGGACCTCTTGTGCCAGACATTTTTTCGCAACAAAGTGGAACAAGTTTTCCCCCTTTTCACCAAAATGAGACAGGTAAAAAAAAAAAAAAAGAACCATCTGTATAATGTCATCTAAGCAACCATTAAATTTTCCTTTCTCATTATGAACAATGGGAAGAACATCCAGGACTTGCATTTTGGTGCATCAACATTGTTTAGAAAGCTTGAGAGGCATCTAACCCTTTTGACCACATTGGCAATGAATGACTCCATTAGACTCCAACCAGCAAGTTCTTGAAAGTATGCTGCCATACCAGCCTCCTTGAGCAAAAATGCCCAGTCTTTAATGAGGTTCTGGATGCTTGTCCCCTTATTTTTGTCCTTACGTTGCAATTAATATCTTGACTGTACTCATGGTTTCACTTCATCTGGACTTGTGGTTCCCCTCTTCAAACATTTTGGCTTCCAGTTGACACAGCCAGATGTGTCTTAAACACTTGCTTTTTCTCTCAGCTAGGACTTCATCTGTCACACTCGTCTAGTGCTGATTTGCGTTTTTAATCTTTGGTGTGTCAGGTCGTTTAACATTTTCAACTTGTGCTTGGGTTGCTAGACTACTGAATGATATCCAAGCTCTACAACATCACCGTCAAAGACATCCTGTTGCAATTTTGAATACTTAGCCACCATTTTTTGCATATGTCTGTAGTGTTGCATTTCGCTGGATTTTTACACATCTTCGTGATTTCTGAGACCCCAATCCTTTCTCATTGTGGTCTAGGTCTTTGCTGCCCTTCCAAAACTTGCACCAACTTCAGGGAGCTTCTGCCACAGTATCTGTCAAGTTTGGCACACAAGTGGAACAGCGTCTCTGGGGCAATGAGGTGGTTGTGGAAGATGCTGGTGAAGGTGGCCAGGAAGTTTAAGACACTGGAGAGGGACGCGCCAAAGTTGGAGGTTGAGTAGTTGAGTCTGCAACCAAAAAACTAAGGAACTTTACATTAAACCAAACATTAAACCATAAATAATGTTATGTCCTCTATTAAAATTGTAATGCGTTGGTAAACGACTAGACAGCTTTTGCTCTGATGTGATGGCATTCTTGAAATGTTATGCCATGGTTATCCATAATTCATACTGTCCTTGGTCAAGGCAGCAACAGGTCATCTGACTTAGATTGCCTTCAACACTGATAGAAGTCTCTTTCTGTTATGAGCTGGAGACCATCTGTGGTCTCTGCACCAAGTGCTAAGTCTCTACAACATAATTGAGAACTGCTTCAGGAAGATCTGGATAAACTACCGTAATGGCACTGCTTATCTCCTGTATCTTTGATATGGCCACATCCATCAAATAAACAAAAACTAAGAATTTGACTGGTGGCTCAATGATACCTAGGCCTCTACTCTGATAAAACACTGTGCTTAAATTTTCGTGTGCCTGATTCGTGTGCGTCCATTAACGTCTTACATAAAATAATAAATCAATTATATCCTCCTAAAAGAACTTCTATAAAATTTGAAATTAACGGATCCTGACTTGGAGTCTTTCCTGAAGAAATATGGGTAAGAGCATTACTTAGTTCCTGTGTGTGAATCTCAGAATCACATACAGTGAGAGTTAAAAGTATTTGATCCCTTACTGATTTATTGGTTTGCTCACTGATAAAGACATGATCATTCTATACTTTGATGGTAAATATATTCTAACATGGAGAGACAGAATATCAAAAAGAACATTCAGAAAATAACTTTAAAATGATATATATTATTTGATTTGTTTTTCATTGAGAGAAATAAGTAGTTAATATAATATTTAATAATGTTTAATAATAATAAGTACAAATTAAGTTCAAGAAATTGATCTAATCTAAAAGAATTATTCTCTTTCCTTATTTTTGTGTCTTGCAATACAAAGAGATACAAGCACTAAAAGATCCTTTAACTGAGGAATCACCAACAACAATTTGAGCCCTACGCTCAAGCCTTACTGGAGTTGGTGTAACAAAGCGAGCTAGCCATCTGCTCCCATTAAACTGCATTATATACAAAAGAGGAAAAACACCAAACAGAAATGTAGCAGAAAGAAACTAAAAGAAATATGTATGGTGTGTGAAACACTCACAGCTGGCAAGCTGCTAATTGCTACTGTGAGGAGGGCGGATGAAAACCTCTTACTGCATATCTGTGGCAGGGATCTGGCTGCTTTAGAGGCAAGGTGTCACTTCAGTTGCTTCAAGGATTACACAAGATGTAGCTCCACGAAAACCGAGGATAAACATTCCGATAACGTTTGTGAAGCTGGATACCAACATGTTTCTGAAACAATAGTAAAACAAAGGTTGCTGAGGAACAGGGAAATATTAAGGGTGTCCAGGCTAAATGTCCTGTTAAAAAAAGTTGTCAAAGAAATAGTTGGAGTTGACATGGCTTCTTACAAATCTTTGAATTTGAAGGTCCATTTCTGCATATCCAAAAAACATTGACTTGTACATTTGTTTATGTGGAGGATCGTACTGCAGCAGAAGTTGTATACGATGCAGCAGCAGCATCATCTGAAGAAATCAGTGAGACAGAAAACTCCATCAATCACCACCCGAGAATAATACTCGCCTTTTGTATCATGCATCAATAATGCTCAATGAAATTATTTAAAAATATGTTGTACAAGTTAAAAAAAATGTCATGGCCTCCCACAGCACAAGACCTCACACTGGAGGCTACCACTAACCTTGTGCCAAATTAACCTTTCAATTTCACTGCATGAACAGCTGGCATCACAAAGGAGCCTACTTCAGAGGGAATGCAAGTAAACGTGGATGGTGAAGACTCCAAAAAGATAGTGTCAACTTGACAGGATCTGCAAAGCTGATGGCCCTGGACAATGTTCCTCTAAATCCCAAGTTCTGGAACATAACACAGGTCTTGCTGAAATGCAAATAGAAAGAGGTTACACTTGCAAGCCCCCAAGCATAATTGTAAAAGTTCCAGCAACAATATTTTGGGAAAACACTGACTTTGGTGAAGAAACTCAGTCTAGAAAGGGTACAAACCCACATCACAAATAGAAATATAATTCAAAGAAGGATTACCTCTGATGTGCCTACTTCTAACATTGTATCTCTATAGAGAACAAGGAAGGTCTTAGGCCACCTCGAATGAATCTTGTACTCTACACACAAAAGGGAAAAGGTCAGGTCCAAAACCATTTGGATCAAACGTAGAACAGGGTCAAGAGAAGTACACACAAGACACTGGACGAGGTTTAGATTGTGCTTACTTCTCAATGAAAAAACAAACAAACAAAAAACACATAGCTAATGTCCTACCAGGTTGGACCAGTTACAACACCCTGCTTCAGAGTGGTCTGATTCCACCACCATCCAGTGTGGGATATCTTCTTGTCATTGATGCCAGTCCAACAGACCTAAACATAGTCCACATTATACTTCACCTCTCAACAGAAATAGCTGACAAGTTGGAGCTAAGTGGGGTTGTAATGGTGATGGACCAAGCAATATATGCCAACGCTCAGGAAATTCATTGGCAAAACCCTTTCTACCAAGACAGAATTGTTTTGAAAATAGAGAGAGTTTCTCATAGTAATGGCATACCATGATTTAGGTAGCACTTCACTGATGATGACCTTCAACATGTCCTCATTGCATCTGAAGTTGTTGCAGCAAGATCTTTAAAGATATTAATGATTGGCCATCAGTATAACAGGAACATAGGCTTTGTTAAGTTAATGTGTGTTACGTTTGATAATTTTGTTGTGGATTACACATAGATGAAAGAAAACAAGGAAGAACATAAGGTTAATTCAAGACAAACCCCTATGTAACCTGAAAAACAAGTATTTAATTGACTAACTGTAACTCAGCCGACTTACCGTTATTTCGGAGCCGAGATTTGTAGGCTAGCTTCTTGATGCATGGTTGTATTTACTATAAACTGATCGCTCTTACGAGCATTTATATTAGCTAACACAATGATACACGAATTCTGGTTGGTCGGAGAGTTAAGGTTGTTGAGACGATTGCCGGAGAAACTTGCTAACTTTGAACTAAACTATAGGAAAAAAGAAAAAAAAAGAATTGCGTGTCACCAAGTGAAATTTGGTTTAAAACAAAATACGACATTGATAACATCCAAATCAACATCCCTCTCCGTCGATGCCATTGAAAAAAAGCAGATGCGCCGGCCTGGCCCACCTTGTCTGTCTTTCAACAAAGGAGGAGTCGTCGCGGACGAGGGGTGAAGTGCGAAAAATGTACGGAACATGGTTAGTCCACGCCTCCTCACGTGCAATTAATTTCATTGCTTGTACCACTCTTAACATTACGTTATGTTATGTTATAAAGATACATATTGCTATATTTTATGCATCCTTTGTGTAGTTTCACGATGAACGTTGGCTGCAAAAAAATGACCACATTCATAGTTAAACAGCAGCAGCTAATCAGGACACCTGTGGAAACTGCCTCCTCATGCTTCCAAATCAAGGCGTTGCTAACACCGACCACAAAAGGTACTTTTCCTGAAATGTTTGCCGAAAACTGTTGAAACAATCTTATTTTGATGACTAATGGTGAAGGATTCTATTTGATAGACCTATGTGTTATTATCAACTTCGAAGTTCAATTGGGTTAGCTGATAGAAAAAACACGTGGAACATACCTCCTCGCGCGTCTGTTACAAGCTGTTGTTAACACCTGTCGCTAGGAAAGGTACATTTTCGGGAAAATTAAACGATTTATTTTTAAGATTTGACAAGTGACCGTTTTTCTTTCCTTATATAGATGTATGTGTAATTGTCAACGTGGCAGCTTATCAAGGACGTTTGAAAACTGCCTCCTCTAGGTTCTAAATCAAGACTTTGCCAACACCGACTAGAAAAAGTAAATTTCCTGAAACGTTTGACGAAAATGGTTGAAACAAAGTTGTTTAATAATAGTGAATGATTTAATCTCATAAGTATGTGAAATCGCCAAACTCGAAGTTGAACGGATTAGTCAATAAAGAACACACATGCAACATGTTGCCTCCTGCTTATGAAACAAGTGATGGTTAACGTCTACAGCTAGCAATGGTAAATTTCCGAAGAAAATGTTTCCTGAAAGCAGTCGGAACGAATTTGTTCAACAAATTGGAAAGTGCCAGTTTTCTTTTCTTAAATATGTGCAATTGCCAACGTCAGTTCAACTGCTGCAGATTTTCAACCACGTGTGAAAACTGCCTACTCCCGCTTCCAAATCAAAACGTTCTTAACACCAACTAGAAAAGGTACGTTTCCTGAAGAAAATGTGTTAATGGTTAAAGCAGTTACATCGATTTTTTGACGATTTGAATAGAGATGTTTTTCTTTTCTATAGAAGTATGTGCACTGGTCAACGTTGAAGCTAAACAGCTTCTTATCAAGACACGTGTAGAAACTTCCTCCTCCTGATTGCAAATGAAGGAGTTGCTGAACACTGAACACACTAAGCGGTAACAATTCTCCTAGACTGAGATACATGTTATTGCAGCCTAGAACTAGTTGACATACGACCTTATTATTCGCGCTGATCGTAAAATATTTGTACTCAATTAAAGTTAGTTTGCGATCTATAAATAACGTTTTTCTTTTATAATCAATTTACGTTGGATGCCAAAAGTGTCAACTATTGCGTTAGCGGAATAATATTAAATCATCAAAAATCGCCAAAATAGACTCGTCGGCAAAATTGCCCATGTGACTTAACCCCTTATGTAATGTTGTCATACCAGTTAGAGCACCTTTGTCTTTATTTTATAAAATAACGATCTGCAGGTCTCTCTTGTAATCAAAAGCCCAAAGTGGCTCATGCAAAACCGGTGAAAAAGACTCAAACGTTATTAGCGTACTTGAATCCGCTAGACTTAACTAAACATTTAGTGCTGAGATAATGAATTATAACATCAAAACGAATACATAACAATAAACACACACATACGGGGTCTTTATTCAAGCCAAAAAACGCCATTTTAAATTAAACTAACCACACATATAACAGTAAATTCATTGATTACGGAAAAACGTATATTATGACTTAGTTGTTCTAAGTTGAGCATTGGTTGCATTTTGCAATAGATGTTTGGCATTGTCATGACACAATTTGTATATCTGAGGTAGTAATGGTTCTTTTAGCAGCATTGAGTATTAGTATTAGTACTTGGTGGTGTCAGATTGGATCAGATGTGTGAACCTTCTACTAAGTAAACTATGCTGGGCTTGTGTTTGACAAGTTCCTTGTTGAAGTTTCCACACACAATGAGTGGGTGGTGATCCAATATCTCCATAGAGTCTAAGATAGGGTTGGGCAAACTTTTTGACTTGCGGGCCACAATGGGTTATAAAATGTGACAGAGGGGCTGGGCAAGTGGCATTTCAGAATCAGAATAGGTTTTACTCGCCATGCAAGATACACAAACACAGAATCTCCTGTGGCAGGGAAGTGCAAAAATATAACATATATACGTAGTGAAATTCAAGAGTGCAGGATAAGATAGCGAGATGAATATAATCAAAATCTCTATTATAAAATACAATAAGAACAAAAAGTGGTCACTATTGCGTAACCATAATAGAGGAATCCATCATAAACTATTGTAAGTGTGGTGCTATATCTAGTTTAGGCACGGGGAGAGGGCGGTGTTATTTCTCTCAGCCCAAAAGTTAGTTTTGCAAACATATGAGGCGCGGGCGCCGTACTTTACGTACCACTATTGTCATTGTGCAAACACTCCACGAAGTAGTACTGTATTATGTTCGTTTCATGTCGTAGTCTAAAGGGCCTTGCGAGAGTGCAGTAGGAGCGATCCGGCAATTGAAGCCCACCCCTGGTGTTACGGCTTTTCAAGTCACTCATATGCAGAGACTGGTACGCACAAGGTTTTCGCTCCAGTCCCCAAGTCAAATCTCAAGTTCCGTGTGTGCTCGGCTAATGTCCAAGTCATCAGTCAGCAGTACATTCAAAGGCAAACATATTTGATAATAATCGCTCAATTATACTATTCATTTCTGAACTGTTCGTGCTTATAATAATAGGACATGTTTATTTTATATATTCGGACATTTGACAATATAATACAAAACATTTATCCTCTTTAAGAATTTTGCGCGCTCCTTTTTCTTGATTCGTGCTATGTGCATCGAAGACATGTCGCAACCTGTCACGGCGCAAAAAATACAACTCCTGGTAAAGACAAACATACGTAGACAACGTTACGCCCTACGGCGTAAATAAAAGAGAACAACATTCTCATCAAACAAAAGAGGCAGAGTATCTAGGCCCTATATGGAACACATACATATACTCTCGTTAATTTTCCATATTACTCTAAAATATAGTTATAACTCTAAATACATCTCAAAAATACACAAAATCAGTATTAAATAAACATTTTACTCATTAATGCGCGCATTGCATTCTTGCTCACTTCGAGTCCTGTTTGTCAAGACCAAACATAACTGCCACCACTTATTACTGTCCTTTAATGGAATTTATCTTTTGGAAAACCAACACCAAGGAACAAACTACAATATGAACGTATTTGGATCATCGTTTGATATGGATTTCATCTCGACATTAACTGTGTTCTACAAAAGTGAACATTCACAAACCCTCCATGAAATACGAGGAATCTAACTTGCTAGTTGGTGTCAGCACTTATAATTTCCTAGCTCTCATGTGCTCAATCCAAGAACAATTAGCAACACATTTTCGTGCGATGACTTTATAACTCCTCCCAGTGTCTGATCCAGTGAAAGCATTTTTTCAGGTCCTATAAAAAAACAAGAAAGACTGCAGTGTGGTTGCTTCTTGTATCTTCACATCCCATACACGGATCTAGTAACTCTCTTATCTCTTATCTTCGGTTTTGTCTCAAGTCTGTTCAAATGTCTACTGTCACATTAACAGTTGAGGCTTTTTCAAGATTTTGTTTTATTGTTGAGTTTTATTGTTGAGTCCATTTCCCGTGCAAGTTCATTCAAGCGCCTGTTTACAATACTTCTGCTTATGGGGCTATATTTCTCCTCCACAACTGACATGAATTTTCTAAAATTTGTAATTTCAACTAGGGAAAGTGGCAGATTACATGCGATGATGAGTTCCCTACTAATGGCCTCTGTAATGGACCTCTACCTCTGGAGAGAAATCGGAGTCATTCTCACTAACCCCTGACGGTCTTTCGAGGCCCCTCAAAAATCGATGTCTGTACACCTCCTCTATAGAAAAAGGGTTCAATGCTGCACTGTCCTTCAGCTGCACTTGGCTGGCTCTTTTGGCTGATATATTCTCTGTACCTGTTGATAAAAACAAGAAATAGTTAAATTTTCTTAACTTGTACTTCTGCATGTTATATTAGTGCTGGTTATTCATGTAAGTGCTACACCTTTGACACCGAGACAACAAAACAAGTAATTTTAGGCGGGAATCTATTTTAAACACTTGCGGCAAAAAGCTAACATGTAATGGCTGTGCCCATTACATGTACAGTCTGTGCGGAAAACTTAGGGTTGTTGTTAACACTAGCTAGCTCAGTGCTAACTCACCTATCATTGTGTGTTTTCAAGTGTCTGATAAAGTTAGACGTTGTCGTCCTGGTGTCACAAATTTGAACCCCACACACTTTACATTTGGCAATTCTCTTGTCGTGACGTAGAAAATCTTCAAAGCCGAAACTAATGATAAACGGCAGCGCCGACGGAGCCTGCAACGTATCCGCCATAGTTTGTTTGGGGCGTGAAGCTTAGCCAGTCGCCTCTCCCATTCTTCCCTATCAACTTAATACGGATTCGCAGCTTTTTCAACCGCCAGAGCAAAACGTGATCATGGCAATTGCGCGGCTCTTCGGGCAAGGGAGATACACAGAAGGACCCGGTGATCCGGACCTGAGACACTTACATATCTCTTATTCTTTATCGAGCGCCACCCAAAATCGGGAACATGAACTCGCTATTACTGAAGACCTCAACATCACTCAAGGTAGGTCCGTGATCTCATATATTCTTCCATAGTGCTCTCTCAAAGGTTACAGAGGCTCTTCGATGTCGCGAGTTTCTGAAAAATCAACGTACATTACAAGGGGTCACACTCGTTACCTCGTAGTCTCAAGTTTCTTCTCCATCCTGGTCTGTGGCAATGTCATACTGAGTCATTGGCCCTGTTGAATAGAGCAATAGCAGAGGGGTTTTACCCTGTTCCTGTGGCGAGAAGGGTCCTGATGGACCGCAGCCTCCTGTCAGAGGAGAACAGCTGAAGCAAAGAGTGTCTAAGGTGGGAGGAGTCGGCCACAATCT
Organism: Plecoglossus altivelis; assembly: GCA_036571765.1. Taxonomy (NCBI): domain Eukaryota; kingdom Metazoa; phylum Chordata; class Actinopteri; order Osmeriformes; family Plecoglossidae; genus Plecoglossus; species Plecoglossus altivelis. Next base: position 14,066,211 of record BROE01000001.1, read on the forward strand.
TCCTCGCTTGCCTCAAGGACCTCAAGGTGTGCAGGTCCTCGAGGGATGGCAGGTTGCAGCCTATCACCTTCTCGGCGGCACGGATAAAATTCGATTATTGAAAGTGTTTGCAACGAATTTCATTATCGATTCGTTGTTTCGAGCGATGTTTACGCCTCTCAATTAGAAGAGGAGATGTTAGCGTATAAAAAGCGAGGTTGAGCGTGAAGCCAGAGGCAGGGCTTAAAAATAAATAAATAAATATGCGACCGGAGCGGAGTATAGAGAACAGACCACGGAGACACCCGTAACATTGTTCTGAAACACATGCCGGAGGCAGAGCAATCAGTACGACCCAAGTCAAACAAGGTGTGGGAGCATTTCAAACTGAATCATTCAAAAAAGTGTGTTAATTGCAAAATATGGAAAAGCGACATTTTTTCACAAACAAAAACGAGACGATAACTTTAAAAAAGCAGCTTTGAATGACAAAAACCAAGACTCGGGCTCTCAAGTTTTGAAGAGAGACAGGAGTGACATCTCTAACCCTTTCTTTTTTTGATTGGTTGTTGCGTTAAATCTTACCCAGATACAATAGTGCTATTTTTTATTGGCTATTGTGTAGCCGCTTTTTTTTTTTTGATTGGCTGATAAATTGCAGGCTTGACTCCAGGGGAGACGTGCTGGCTTTGCATTGCAATGCAAAGTGTCTGAAAAAAGGGAGTGAGTGAGTGTAGTGTAGAGAAATTCTACCCTTCAAACAAATCCTGTTAAGTTTTCTAATTTGTATTTTTCTTTATAAAAAGATGTATTAGTTCGACGAGACTACAGGTCTTAGACAAATAACACTAAAAAACTTATAAACACTTTTTTGTGCACTTTATTTAAAAAAAACATATGTATTGTTTTTCGGTTTTTATTACTTTAACGGGTCAGGGATGTTAAAAGAGCAACCTGTTTTTGCACGTTCTGAGGATATTTTTTGCACTGTGAATTTTCACTGTCAGTTCTGTTTTTGAATAAAAGGTTGGAAATGAATGTTTTTTCCCCCTTTTCGATTCATCAATTCATCGACAGATGAATCGATTATTGAAATAATCGTTAGTTGCAGCCCTAGTCCAGAGGAGAGAGGAGGCAGCTGAGGTGGCTCGGGCATCTGTTTCGGATGCTTCCTGGACGCCTCCCTCAAAGAGTGTTTTCTGGGCATGATCCTACTCGAAAGCCAGTTTCCAGGGAACAGATCCAGGACATGCTGGAGGGACCAAGTCTCTCAGCTGGCGTGGGAGGCCTTGGGATCACCGCTTGGAGAGGAGTTGAAGGAGGTGTGTGTGGAGAAGGATGATCTGGCTCCCTGCTCAGGACTGCTGCCGACTGCGACGCAGGCCCCGGATAAGCGGAAGAAAAAGGATGGAATACTAAAGCTAAGAAATTTCTAATTGTTTTAAACCGTGCAAAATAATAGACGGATTATCATGAGAGAGACTATTAAATATCCTGCCTGCATCAGAAATAGCACTGGTGCCTCCCCGCCAGGAGCTTAGTGAAAAAAGAGTTGAGAGCTGGCGAAATGCATCTCTTGTTGGGGTGAGACAACGAGCAAGCACCACTTGTTGTTCCTCCCTCCCTCCACCCCCTAACATTTACGCCAGCCACGCTAGGCTCCCAGTCGTTGTCACCCAGGGGCAGTTGAAGGGTACTGAGGGACCGTTCGCAGTTATTCTTGTGCTGCAGGGGTCAACGTTTCTCAGCCTCTTGGCTAAGATCAATGGATAGTCTTTCTTATCAGCTTAATTGCCAGCCAGCCAGTCGTGGCGAAAGCACTTTTCTTTGGCCCTGCCGTTTTCCCTCCGTTTTCGTAAAATAAAATAAATAAATAAAAACCACGACAGGCTCCTAAGCGTACGCGTACCAACATCTCATCCAGGAAAGCACGGGTGCCTCCTCGCCAGGAGCTTGGTGAAACAGAGTTGAGAGCTGGCGAAAGCCGTCTCTTGTTGGGGTGAGACAACGAGCGAGGACCACTTGTTGTTCCTCCTCCATTCCTTCCAAACGTTGAGGAGGTAGGTGGCGGGGTGACGATCGGAAAGGCGGGGTGACAATAGAAAAGTTCGGAACACTTTACGGATTTGCGTGTCATCCTTTCGCGTGGCAGGCGAGAATTCTACCACTGAACCACCAATGCTCTCACGGCAAAAGAAATTGAAAGACAAAAAAAACCCACTGAACGGACAGGTGCCAACCTGCAACGAAGGTCAGAATGTTGATTAGACTCTCTTTAGTGCTTCTATCTACGGTTCCATGGTGTAATGGTCAGCATTCTGGGCTTTGAATCCAGAGATCCGAGTTCAAATCTCGGTGGAACCTCCAAGAGCCTGTGACCTGGCTTTGCCATCTCATGTGCAGTCGCTCAATATCGCTGCTGTAGTAGGACTGGAGCAGATACGCTTGTCGGATTTCCTCCACTCGAATATGTGAAGGCTCCAGCGGAGGGAGTGGCCGTCGAGAAACAACGTTGGTTTGAGTCGCGGTTCCGTGATGCTGGCAGACAAAGGAGCAAAGCTGTTCCTTCCGTTATGGAAATGCGACCGAATATCTAGAGCTGCATTGCTGACAACGCTCCTTGCAGGGTTCGGTTGGTGGCTGTAGGCGTAGGGGCCGCGTGAGGCCCAAGAAACGCCGGCTTTTCCAGCTCGCCTCGTTAGTCGCAAAGGACTTGGCTAAGGAAAACGCTGACGATGCTGAGCTGATAGTTGTAAAGGGGCTCCCTTTGAGGGGCACTATTTGAACAGTTGCGCACGGTTGCTGAGCTGCCTGTGTTTAGACTGGACCATTCGAAGGAAATTCCAAGCATCGTCAGCGATGTTTTGGGGGATGTGGATCTGCAATTTCATTTGGGGGTATAGCTACAGCCATGTCGTGAAACACTGAAAGATTGTGTCCTATTCCTCTCGCCGAACTCAAGTTGTTGCAACCTAGACCCAAGACGGCGCGAGGGTGGCATGCTAGACAGCGTGGTGGGTGACAAGGCCCTGGAAACGGTGCAAGCTACGCAGACAGTGAGGAGAGCGTAAAGGTTCAATGGCAAAGGCTTCAGCAAAGGGTCGTCTTGGACTGAGCTGGCGAGAGGGAAGGGAGGACGGCAATCCTTGCTCGCAATGCGCTCTGCCTCTGGCTCACCCTTCGATAGCTCAGTTGGTAGAGCGGAGGACTGTAGGTGGCCCGTGGCTAGTGATCCTTAGGTCGCTGGTTCAACTCCGGCTCGAAGGAGGGATGTTTTGCGGGCAACATGCTGGCTGAGAGATGCGACAGCTGGCAGACCGCCATTTGGACCGGCGGTATAAAGTGTACTTCGCTGACTGGGAATTGAACCGCGGCTGGGAATTTGCTTAAACCTTGCTGCACGACAACTTGGGGTCTACGCGTCGCTGTCAAGCAGCAGGGCCAAGTTGAAAGGCAAAGCTTCCGCGCGAACCCCCCACCTTGGTGAGCCTCTCGTCCCTGGGTGGGCTTGAACCACCATCCTTTCGGTTAACAGCCGAACGCGCTGACCAATTGCGCCACAGAGACCCCGTTTCTGACAGCCAAGGCCTAAGGTCGCCTAAGGCACGGCCATACCAGCGCCGCTCCTTTTCAGTCCTGTTGGGCCCCTTTCCGTTGGCGACCAAAAAGTCTGGTATAAAGTGCGCAGTGCTTAATGTGACGAAGAACAGACGTAACAGCCGAACGGACGTTCTGGGAGAATCGGCTTTGCTCGTTCTTGTTCGGAGCGATGCCACGTGTGCCGAACAGGCACCGAGTCGGCCAGTCTCGCTGGAGCTCACAAATGTATTGCAGAAATGAGTGGTGCTCCTTCTTGATCCATTTCTGTTAGATGAAGAAGAGCAACAAGGGCGCATCTCCCCGTCAGGGAATTGAACCCTGGTCTCCCGCGTGACAGGCGGGGATACTGACCACTATACTAACGAGGACACAGCATGTATAGACGCTTGAGGTTGTAGGTCGCAAGGCCAACCATGCCAACCAGGTCAAACCAACTCAAAACAAGGCTGACGACAGTGCAATTATTTAACTGGGAATCGAACCCCGTCCTCCCGCATGGCAGGTAATTCTGGGGAAAAAGAAAGTGTTGACATCTCGAAGGTCAATGTCATATTTACATTTTAAACTTCAAATAAATAAGAACCGATGCATGATCAAAATGTTGATGACATTCAAGACCTGGCTTCAGCTCCGTCCTGCCTTCACAGCAGCAGTCCCCACAGGCAGACATTTTACACCCGCCCTCTTTTACCATGACCAAAGAAGAGAAGTGTCTACAGACACGTCTGTTACTCGCTCACTTCAGCGAGACTTCCCTTCACTTAAGGCCCATAAAGTATTTTTTGTTCCATCATTGTTAGGAAACATGATTGCAGACTTTTATTCCACCCAATATGACTTGAATTGATTTACGTCATTTCCAAAGAATAAATTATTTTCAGTAAACAAGTTCACAATGTCACTTTCACTGTTTTCAAAAGACATTGATTCGTTGACATGAACTAAGGCCTAAACTGAGCAGTGCGGCTTAAAATTTGATCAATTATGTCAACTATTGCGTATCCATTCTTCAACCCTGTAGACCAAGGTGCTCAGATGAATGCCATTTGTATGTTTGTCCATATTAAATTTATATACAAACATTATATATATATATATGATAAATATGATATATATGTGTATATATATATAATATACAGTATATAAAACATTATAAACACTTTCTCTTCAGAATTGCAATGAACAAAGAAGAGTGAAGTGAAGTGACGTATTGTCACTAGCCTACCTCCCTTGGTAGAAAGGAGGGTAGTAGACTGCAGTCTATGTAGGTAGGCCTTTACAGTCTGCTGAAATCACACAAAGACACAAACTCACTGGGGACAAGCCTTGACCTCTGTTCAGTGTGCCTGTACCTCTGTGTGTCTTTTGCACATGGGACATTCTTGAACAGAGTTGGTGAAGGCTTAATAAGAGCAACCATAGTTCAACAGCTGGTAGCAGTTGAACTTGACAAGGTCAAACACGCAGTCCACACCATCCTGCATTGGCCAGAAATCGAACCCAGGTAAACTGCTTGGAAGCTAGCTATGCTTTCCACTATACCACCAATGCACGCATGCTGGTACATCATGGCACTGTAATCCAAGCCACACTTCACCATTTCACACCACCTAAAGATGCCGCTATGCATGGTGAAGGATTACCAAGGGCAACTATATGAACCTGCACAGACAGAGACACCAAAAAGGAGTGGAACCCTATCCGCACTTGGGGAAAGGGTTCCTGACCTAATGTCCTTATGGCAAT
>BROE01000001.1:14086576-14094076 GCA_036571765.1 Plecoglossus altivelis
GGGGGGGGTACAGAAAGATAAAGTAGAGGCAGAGAGAGATAGAAGACAACAGATTAAAAGAGAGAGAGAGAGAAGTGGAACTGATAAAGAGGGGTAGAAAGGACAGGGGGACAAAGAGATTGGTGGGTGGATAGCAGTACAGAGGGATGTGTGTAGTTGAAGGGAAAGAGAGAGGGTGGAGAGGAAGAGAAGGGAGAGAGGTGGCGGTGGTGGTGAGGGTGAGGGGGGGGGGGTTGAGTGTTCTAAGGCCGCGCGCGCAGTCAGAGAGCGGCTGATGCAGGTGCAGAGCTGAGTCATTACACTGCGACTGACGCAACACGCTCAGAACGCTCAGAACTCCGCCACGGGCCTGCATGCGACAACAAAAACAACCACCTCTGTTGAGACTAAGCCACGACAGCATCACACGTGGTCTCTCCTCTTGGCGCTAAAAAAGAGTCGTGACCTATGCTGTAGGTTGAACTCATCGCGAGGAAGCTCGCATGATAGGCCAAACATAGGCTTGAATTCTTCTAATGTGTGGTCCAATTACGCGCCAATATCGATTTGGTATCGCGTGAAACCTTCCAGACAGAGTCGACGTAATTCGATACAAGTAGATAAATAGGAGTCTTGGGTGGCACGAGCCTTGTGTGGCACGGTGAGTAGGTTAGTCGACTGTGGGGGCGCGCGTCTGTACTATGAAAACGGCGGGAGCAGATAGCTGTCCGTGGTGCTGAAAACAGATTGACCGGCGACGTGCTGTGTGACGTGACCGGCGGCAGACAAATAGCTATTCCAGGATTGTGTAAACAACTGCTGCACAGACACACCAACAAAATAATAATTTAAGCACATTCATCACACTGGTGCCGAAACTGTTTGAAGACGCCTAAATGTGTGTCAAGTACGCTTGAGGAATCAAATTGTCCTTATCGTGTGAGAAATCGGTGGATGTCATCCCACCCCGTCATTAAAATGCATGATCCGGGAGTCGAGGTGGCGGAAATGTCTCGAGTGAGCATGGCTGAGCTTTTAGCACACTTGGGCTCAAGGTGACATTCCATTACTGAGTGCATCACACACGCGCGCGCGCGCGCGCGAGCACGCACGCACACACACACACTTTGTCATCCCTGAGCTGGCGCGTAGCCTACTACGCTACAGTCACCCTCAGCTCCATCAAACCCGTTAACGCAGCCACCTTGTAAATAAATGATTGTGGTGCGGCTTTATAATTGTGTGCCCACCGATCGTTCGATTCCGGTTAACGAAAACCATGTGACCCAGTGTGAGCGCGAGGACCGAGCCGGGGGTCCTAGACTCGCTGCAGGCGGGCTGAGGCTACGGCTCGTCTTTGTTTACAACCTTGAGAGGACAACGACCTAATAGTCTACACCTCTAGAGGATTTCCAAGGTTGTATCCCACAGTTTCAACCCATTTAATTAAACACAAACGCCTTACATAATCAGCCCGTCAATATGTCATTGACATATGCATAAATCATTGTTAGAAATACAAATTATTCTTTGAAAAAAAAAAAAAGATCAGATCAGATAGAAATGGGTCATGTCTTTTTCTTGACGTTTCTAAAGGATTTATAGCATCGCACTAAACCTAGATACAGCCTAGACCACTTGTTTTTTTTCGAAGACAGTAGAGACACTAAAGGCGCTTTTCTGTCACAACTTGTTGATGGCGGTAAAGGCCTACACGAACCGGGGTCTTATCATGCACACCTTTATGGCAACCAATGGCTTACCTGAAATCACTGTAGGGATGAATAATCCAGTTTCCAGCTGATTTAACCCTTTCCTGTTCTCTTTCTACCGCCTTTTGACTGCCATACATGCGCAAGGAGAATTTGTTTACTCCAGGTTGTAGCATGCTGCTAAACTGCCGCTGCATGAAACTGGCTTGACTGCCTTGTGGCTCCGTGTCGTCGGCCACAATCTGCGGTCCATCCTCGGCCTTCTGGAAGGTGACAGAGTTCCTGGGTTGGCCTGTCTGGGTCTGGGTCTGGGTCTGGGTCTGGCCAAGGATGGATGAGGACGCTTTCCGACTCGGAGCGTTGGAGAAAGACACTCTGGAGTCCTTTTTCTCGGGGAAAGCCGATGAGACCGGAGCAACGCCGGGAAGGTCCCCGCCCTGGCCCTGGGTCAGAGACCCGCCCGGCGTGACTGAGCCGTCCATGCTGGCCGTGGTCGAGTTACACGCTCCCCGCTTCCCTCCGTCCTCGGCCCTCCCCGGACCGCCCGTCTGCTTCTCCTGCTTGGAGATGATCGAGCGCAGACTCCCGGTACCCGAGTCCCGCCTGCATTCTCCGTTTTTGTTGCATTTCATGCTGGAAATGGGAGCGACGCTGTTGCAACCATCACCTGCTGCCGCGTTTAAAACCTCAACCGCGACCGTTGCTCCAGACACCTCCACCCCTGTCGCTCTGATGGTCTCACCGCGCCCGACAGCATCTCCCGGGCAGGTTGTCAGGTTGTTCTCGGTCGCTCTGGAGGCTACGATAGGTTCGGAGGCGGCACGAGCGTCATCTGCTTGCACGAGGCAGGGCTCGTTGCTGTTGGACCTCCTCTTAGTCGCGGTAGATGCGGACGCGGCTCCCCCTTCTGGCGTGAAGTTTTTCATCCTGATACTGCCGCCGCCGCCGCGTCCTCCTCCACCGCTGCCGCTCCCCCCGGCACGGCGCAGCCGTGGATGTTGAAACTTTGACTCCTCTTCCCCGTCCTCCGTCTCGTCCATGACGGCGTTGCTGGCCAGCCTGGGCTGCTGTACACCGGCAGCGGCCTGACTGCCAGCACCGGTGGAAACGGAGTCAACAAAATTCTTGCTGCTGTTGCTCCTCGTGCAGTTGGAAGCGGCAGCTTTGGGCGCGCTGATGTGGCCACATCCGCTGCCGCCCGCCGCTTTCTTTTTCATGGTCGCAGCAGACGCCGGTGAAACCTCAATCCTGTCCATGACATTGAGCATATCAAATTTTGCCTCCAATTATCTTTAGAGAAAACCAATCAGGTGAAGGAGAGAGCCGGGGTGAGAGGGGAGAGAGGAGGAGAAGAAGAAGAGGTAGACGTGACTTTTTTGCAAACTAAAGACTCATACTTTTACTGGGTTCATGTTGTCATATATGCTTACAGTTCCACTTAATCCCGTCCATCCATCTAATGAAAGACCCGACCTAATTAGGGTCATTGATCTAATTTAAACTTCACACCTTTCATCGGATTCTAATTTGGTTTCCGATTAACCCAAAAAATCACAAAGCAGTCAAGTATAACACTCCAGAAGCCGATAGGAGAAGACTATGTTCAACTGTTAATGACACGTCATCATTTACCACGGTTCAATTAAGAGTTAAGGATGATGAACCGAAGATGTCATTGCTTTTAGAGGGTGTTCTCAATGACAGGCTCACTGCACTCGGTATTACCGGCGCCTTAGCGCGCCCTAGTGTCCTCACGGTGAAAAACCGTCTCACCAACTACCGGCCAACTTGATTGGAGTATTACGCGTTCTGTTAAATAAATATACTTTGGCTGGTGAAAGAATAATGACCAAAAAGTTTCTCTCCGTCTGTAACTTTAGTTGTACGTTCGTTCACTCCAAATTGACGTAATGCATGTTCTACCAAACGCCAAAGAGTATACGTGTGAAAAGACCTCTAAATTAAAATGGACTTACGGCAGACTGGCGGACCGATTGATGACGGAGCAAAAGCAATTAACAAAAAGAGCTGAGTCAACAGTATTTAAATAGGTCTCAGTTTAAGAGACTATATAAAAATGACTTCTCTTTAAACTCCATCTTTCAAGAGCATGCAACTTAGTTTCCAGAGAGATCTACAGTAGAGGACGCACACACACGCATGTAAACACACACACACACGCAGACACACGCACACACACACGCACAAGCGTACACACGTACGCACACACACACACGCGGTATGATCAATGACATTCAAAGGTTGTAGGCACTCACTGAGCTTGTTAAGGACGGCCGAGCGACTGTAAAAACCACGTTACCATGGTGTTAGTGAGGTTGTCATCAGTTAAACTACAAATCCCAGTTTCCAGTGGCGTTGTCATCGATGTTCCCAGTCTCCTTGTCGCAGGCTCTTTCTGCTGTGATGCTGGCTAACAGACCTGGGACTGAGAATTGTTACACAACTAACTCTCTCCCTCCTGCTCCCCTCCCTCCCCCTCCCTCTCCCTCTTTCTCTCTCTCTCTTTCCCTGTCCCTCTCTCTCTTTCTCTCTCTCCCTCTCTTTCCCTCTCCCTCTCCCTCTTTCTCCTCTCTCTTTCCCTCTCCCTCTCTCTTTCCCTCTCCCTCTCTCTCTTTCCCTCTCTCTCTCTTTCCCTCTCCCTCTCTCTCTCCCTCTCTCTTTCCCTCTCCCTCTTTCTCTCCCTCTCTCTTTCCCCCTCTCTCTCTTTCCCTCTCCCTCTCTCTCTCTCGTTGACTTTGTTCTCTCCTCTCCTGCAGGAACGGCCGGCTTCCACTTAACCTGGATGAGTGCCTGTCACACAACCCTCCCCCTCTCCCTCTCCCTCTCTCCCTCCCTCCCTCTCCCCTGGCGCTAGCTCACTTTGCTTGCTCCCCCTCCCCTTCTCCCATAGAAGCATCCAGCTTCCAAATCACTTCCTGGTTTATGTATGATGATGATGATGATGATGCTCTTAGAAGAATTTACCCCAGAGGTGGCGCTTGAGAAAGACAACAAAGACAGAATGAGGCATCGTCCTACGAAGAAGGAGGTTCTCACCCAGGAGAACATGTGCCCTGTGAAAGAGGTGTGCGAAGAACCCCAACCCCCGTCTGTTCTTTCACACTTCCCTGGCGTTCCTCGGTCGGCGACACCGGCAGATCCGACACCTACGGGTCAAGGGTCAGGTGGTGACGATGTGAAGTTGCCGCCTATTGTAGTTGTGTTCATTTGTCTTCGGTTAATGGAGGAATAAACAGAGGATAGATTAAAGACAGGAGGAAGAGGAAAGGGGAGAACGAAGGGAAAGAGAAAGAAGAGAAAGACAAGAGAGGAAGAGGGAGAGATAAGAGCAGTGTAAATGGGTCATTCTGCCTGGAGAGGAGAGGTGAGAGGAGAGATTTGAGGAGAGGTGAGAGGAGAGGTGAGAGGAGAGGTTTGAGGAGAGGAGAGAGGAGAGGTGAGAGGAGAGGTGAGAGGAGAGATTTGAGGAGAGGTTTGAGGAGAGATTTGAGGAGAGGTTTGAGGAGAGATGAGAGGAGAGATTTGAGGAGATTTGAGGAGAGATTTGAGGAGAGATTTGAGGAGAGGTGAGAGGAGAGATTTGAGGAGAGGTGAGAGGAGAGGTTTGAGGAGAGATTTGAGGAGAGATTTGAGAGATTTGAGGAGAGGTTTTGAGGAGAGATTTGAGGAGAGATTTGAGGAGAGGTTTGAGGAGAGGTTTGAGGAGAGATTTGAGGAGAGGTTTGAGGAGAGATTTGAGGAGAGATTTGAGGAGAGATTTGAGGAGAGGTTTGAGGAGAGATTTGAGGAGAGATTTGAGGAGAGATTTGAGGAGAGATTTGAGGAGAGATTTGAGGAGAGGCTGAGGGACAGAGGAGCAGTGACATGACATCTCCTCTGCAGGAAAGATAAGGAGCTGGAGGGAAGGTCGTCCTAACAGAACAGGGTGCTGCTCACACATCCTTAACGACGTCAACTTCCTCTCCGTCGCTACAGAACCCGCACGAGCCAAGTTACCTTGTTAAAGGTTTGCGGTTCCGGACAGTCCTGACAGAACTGCGGCCTTCCGGTCCTGGTTCAACTGCTGGGTGGGTCAGCGTGCGGTTCTGTCCAGGGTCCGTTACTGGCTAAGTGAACGAAAAAGTCAGACGTAAAGCTGGGATTTTGACAGGATCGGTGTGGAAGGATACGTGATCTGACCTCTGCGATTCGGTCGTGTGCGCCTTGAGCAACTGCAGATAAGTACACCTCAGTGGTTAGAGTATCTGACAGGAGATCAATATGTCAAAGGTTCAAATCCACCCTGCTGGGTGGCGGTTTGGATCAAATGGTCAAATAAATCACAACCTTTTTTTTTTGTCTGTTCATACGTGGAACTGCAGCTGGCTGGGGGAAAGTATAGTAAGTGGTACACTGCAGAAAACAGCGTGGTTGTTAAGACGACATCTTCAGGTCCAGTGATGTTCGAACCCGTTGGATTAAATATCAGTTCTTTCTTGGATTTTCCAAGTCTCCTGTTCAACCTACTGAAGAGGGAGAGAGACGAACATACAGGATCTATATATTTACATTAGACAGATATCAAAGTTGAAATTGTTATTTTAATTTTAACTTTTTTTTTACCCTGTTACCTAGATATTCGGGAAAACAAAATGGTTAGAAATACATGCCATTTAGTTTTTACGTTTTTATTATTTCTGTTAAAAAGATCTGTTACTTCAGATTGTTAAAAAAAATAAATGGGACAAAAATAATAACAAGAGTGAAGTGAAAGTTGTGAAGTCTGGAGGGTCTACGTTGTAGAACACAAACAGACAAGCCAGTCCAAAGTCTGGAGGGTCTGTCTAGTGGTACATGAACGTAGACGAGCTAGTCTGTTGTCTAGAGGTCTGTGTTGTGGAACACAAACAGACAAGCTAGTCTGTTGTCTAGAGGTCTGTGTTGTGGAACACAAACGTAGACAAGCCAGTCTGTTGTCTAGAGGTCTGTGTTGTGGAACACAAACAGACAAGCCAGTCTGTTGTCTAGAGGTCTGTGTTGTGGAACACAAACAAGCCAGTCTGTTGTCTAGAGGTCTGTGTTGTGGAACACAAACGTAGACTAGCCAGTCCAAAGTCTGGAGTGTCTGTCTAGTGGTACATGAACGTAGACGAGCTAGTCTGTTGTCTAGAGGTCTGTGTTATGGAACACAAACGTAGACAAGCCAGTCCAAAGTCTGGAGAATCTGTCTAGTGGTACATGAACGTAGACGAGCTAGTCTGTTGTCTAGAGGTCTGTGTTGTGGAACACAAACAGACAAGCTAGTCTGTTGTCTAGAGGTCTGTGTTGTGGAACACAAACAGACAAGCTAGTCTGTTGTCTAGAGGTCTGTGTTGTGGAACACAAACAGACAAGCTAGTCTGTTGTCTAGAGGTCTGTGTTGTGGAACACAAACGTAGACTAGCCAGTCTGTTGTCTAGAGGTCTGTGTTGTGGAACACAAACAGACAAGCCAGTCTGTTGTCTAGAGGTCTGTGTTGTGGAACACAACGTAGACTAGCAAACACTAGAGGTCTGTGTTGTGGAACACAACAGAAAGCCAGTCTGTTGTTCTAGAGGTTGTGTTGTGGACACAAACAAGCCAGTTGTTGTCTAGAGGTCTACGTTGTGGAACACAAACAGACAAGCCAGTCCAAAGTCTGGAGTGTCTGTCTAGTGGTACATGAACGTAGACGAGCTAGTCTGTTGTCTAGAGGTCTGTGTTGTGGAACACAAACAGACAAGCTAGTCTGTTGTCTAGAGGTCTGTGTTGTGGAACACAAACGTAGACA
>BROE01000001.1:14097429-14099929 GCA_036571765.1 Plecoglossus altivelis
GAAGAGAGATTGAGTGCAGCATGCCCCTCGCAGAGAGAGAGAGAGGAGAGAGAGATGAGAGAGAGAAGAGAGAGAGAGAGAGAGACGAGACGGAGAGAGAGAGAAGAGAGTAAGAGAGAGAGAGGAGAGAGACAGAGAGACAGAGAGACAGAGAGAGAGAGAGAAACAGGACGGAGAGAACTCTGTTTGTTTTGAAGCGGAGGAGAGGGTGATGGTCATGACTTCATCGACGTCAAAGATCTCCCTGCTACTCACCATGGACCCAGCCCCATATTGGGCATGGCTGTAGGCGCTATGATGCCATTGACTAGCTGCTGGATAATCCTACAAAGACAGGAAACACCAGAGTCACTTCCTGTAGTCACACCTCTCCCTAAAGGAACTGTGTCACTTCTTTCTGCTTGTTGTCAGCCAATGAAAATCCTCACCCCTCTAGAGTGGGGACCCCCTCTTGTCGTGGCCCCTGTCTCCGGGGGACATGACGTCCCCGCGGTTGCCGGGCGCTGTATCGTTGCCGTGACGCCATCTCCCGTTCTCGGCGGTTCTCCGCCTCCCGGTTGTCCTCGGCGGGGAGTCCCGTCCGCATGTCAAAGTTTTCGTCAAAGATACCCAGGGCAAACTGCCCGTAGCCAGGAGGGAATGTGAAAAGGTGCTGGTGGTCCATGTTCTGGGACAGAGGGTGAAGAAGAACATGTCTTTGGGGTGGCTGGAGGAATAACTAGGCTTACTTCATCTGCATTACCTGCACCTGCATCACTGCTCTGGGTGTATGTTCACTGTNATCTTGCATGGCGAATAAAACCAATTCTGATTCAGATTCATTTGTATCCCTTGATCCAGACAGACCACATACTGATTCAAGTCCCTTCCCTAAACGGTTGTTTCAATAAAAAACATTTTTCCAAGACTGTTTGGAATTTGGAATGCCAGCGAGGTTCTAATGCCGCCCTTCTCAAGATTCTACATGTGGAAACATGACGTGGAAGATTTGACAACAAGCGAGATGTTCTACAACTAACAGATGGCCTTTCCCACAGACGCCCTCGGTCCAGCTCGGCCCATCGAGACGTAACGACTCACCTCAAAAGACGGACGGTTCTGGTCGATGGACGAGGTGGTCGCTCTGGAGCCATTTTCCGAGCTGGACCGAGAGCAAACCAGAACAGAACCGGTCAACACAAGTCACACGTATCCAGCAGCCAAAAACAAAACCAAAACCAAACCACTGAAACCTGAATTAAAGTTATGTAAATGGAAAGCAAACATGCCTTCTACAGATTCACTAAGTATCCCAGAAGCCTAGAGGCGGCATCAAAGAGACTTCCTGCTGCCCCCTACCTCTAAACAAGCTGACCTTTTGACCTGTACAGATTCCACCATACCTTCTCTCCTCTGGAAGTTCCTCAATGAAGCCGGATTCACACCTGGGACAAGTGTAGTCCTGAAGAAAACACACGGGTTCATTTCAGCGTCATCGAAAGGTCTTTAGAAAGTTCCAATCACGTCTATATAACAGTCATGTTCATAGATTTGAAATATCTTATTAATTATTCTTGAAATAAAGCTTTTTACATGAACTGTGAAACTCTGAGGAAAGCAGGTTTAATCAAGATGAGTTAGCGCTTAGTTTATGTTTTTCGTTATCCGGAATCAAGCCACTAAGCCCGGGTCGTGTATCGGTCTCCGGTGATGTCAACACACTATCCATTCCGTTGCCCTGATCGGTCGTAAAACCTACCCGGAAAAGTGTGGCTGGTTTTAGGAAAACCTTGATTGTTCTGGTTTACTACGTATCGCCACGGACACAGCTAGATGAATTAAATCAATCTCTCAACGCAACATGCGCTGACCGAACTACTGTAGCTACAATAGTAACTCGTAAGCTCTCCAACAATAGCTTGAAACAGTGCCATTGATTGAGAGAACCCAGGGGTGTCTCTTTTGAGCAACCACAAGCTAGCCGTTTGAAAGCTACTGTACGATTCAAGAAGATTCCTGTTTAGGTGTCCTAACAACAAGTTGTTGAGGCATGATTCTGTTAAGTAGCTATCTCTCTACTGGGAAAATCGATAGACGATGTTTTAGTGAGAACCGTTTGATGGGAAGTGAATCACAAACTATTCCAGTTCTCAGGGCAATGATTCCATTACAATCCGACTTACAACTGACCGATGATCTAAACACGAGTATCACTGACTTGTCATGTACTCGACCGTGGAAACGATGGTGAGAAACCTCGTATTGGTGACTGAACAGCCGTCCAGAGGTACGTAGGACGACTGGACGTGCCGTTAACGGTGATCAACTACCTACGGGACGCGACAGTCGAATCAATTAAAAATATAAAGACATTCAATCAGGTTTCAACTGCCTATCTGTCAACGTTCGATGTACCAAGAAGCAGGTTAGCTGGTTGATCTATCTTGATCTATCTACTGAGCTAACTACTGTTGGCTAGCTGTTTATGAAGATGAATACTAGCGAATTCCACCGGACAAAC
>BROE01000001.1:14104929-14107794 GCA_036571765.1 Plecoglossus altivelis
CCCCCCATCATCATCCCTCCAGAGGAGCTGGACCCCAGCAAGGCCTCGCTCTCTGGTACACACACACACACATTCTAACACACAGACACGCTCACACACACACAAACAATCTAACACACACACGCTCACACACACATTCTAACACACACACGCTCACACACACACATTCTAACACACACACACACACATTCTAACACACACACGCTCACACACACACATTCTTACACACACACGCTCTCACACACACACACATTCTTACACACACACGCTCTCACACACACACACATTCTAACACACATACCCTCACACACACGCATGCTCATACACACACACGCTCACACACACACACATTCTAACGCACATACGCTAACACACACACACACACATTCTAACATGCATACCCTCACTCTCATGCACCCATGCTCATACACACACATTCTAACACACATACACTCATGCTCACACACACACATTCTCACACACACACACATGCTCACACTCATACATACATACACACACATTCTAACATACGTACACTCTCACACACATACATACACACATGCTAACACACACATGCTCACTCACATACACTCATAAAAACACACATGCTAACACACACATGCTCACTCACGTACACTCATAAATACACACATGCTAACACACACATGCTAACACACATACACTCATAAATACACATGCTAACACACACATGCTCACTCACATACACTCATAAATACACACATGCTAACACACACATGCTAACACACACTCATAAATACACACATGCTCACTCACATACACTCATAAATACACACACGCTCATACACACATGCTAACACACATACACTCATAAATACACACATGCACACTCTCACGGGCATGTTTCCCTTGCACTCGTGCCAAAGTTGTATTTCTTTAAAAAAATGTTTGTTTGTTTGTGTTTAGTGGAGGAGCTGCAGGGTCTGGGCTATGCGAAGGGGAAACCTGTGGGTTTGGTGGGCGTGACGGAGCTCTCTGATGACCAGAAGAAACAGCTGAAAGAACAACAAGAGGTGTGTGTGTGTGTCAGCCAGCCTCTTTAGGCTGTGGGCTAGACTCATAGTTCTTCTCCATGCCTCAACATAGCCAGTCTATTGTGTTTGAAGAGTTTAACGTTGACCAAACGTCAACAATGTCTAGAATTCACAGAATCCATCCTCGCTGAAGTATTTGTCCAGAACCTGTTTGTTTTTGTGCTTGTGTGTTTGTTTCTCTTCTACTGGTTTGTGTGTGCGTGTGTGTGCGCTTCTGTGCGTGTGTGTGTGTGTATGCCCTTGTGTGTGTGTGTGTGTGTGCGCTTCTGTGTGTGCGCGTGCATGTCCCTCCACGTGCACCCAGATGCAAGAGATGTTCGACATGATCATGAAACACAAGCGGGCGATGGCAGAGATGCAGGTGATGTGGGAGAAGGCTCTTAGAGACCACCAGCATGAGTACGACAGCGACGAGGAAGTGGACCAAGACGGAGGGACCTGGGAGCACCGTCTCCGTCACATGGAGATGGAGAAGACCCGAGGTGAGCCGCACACAGATTAACCCCCCCTCCTAATCTGTAATCCCAGCGTGGCAACGCAGGGTATCTGCGATTTGTAGACCGGAAAACAATGCTGTTGATGGGGTCGTTTGTTGTTTTTTTTACTCCTGTGAAAGTATTTGTGGATTGCAAATTTGAGTCGTGTCTACTAGGATTTTTCGATCTTCAGTCAAACTCCGTCCCACTGAGCTAAGATCATCCCTGCTCTACTCTGCGTATTGTGATGTAACCGGCCACTCTCGCCTTCGCTTGCAGAGTGGGCGGAGTCTCTGACGGACATGGGCAAAGGGAAGCACTTCATCGGTGACTTCCTGCCTCCTGAGGAACTGGAGAAGTTCATGGAGACCTTCAAGGCCCTGAAGGTCAGAACGAGGCCCAGTCTCAATACTGTGGACTTCCTTCCTCCACGCCTTACTGCCCCCTGATTGGTGGATTCATGGCCTGCTTCTGTCTCTCAGGAGGGCCGTAACCCTGACTACTCGGAGTACAAAGAATTCAAGCTGACGGTGGAGAACCTGGGTTTCCAGATGCTCATGAAGATGGGCTGGAAGGAAGGGGAAGGTCTGGGCTCTGATGGGCAGGGCATCAAAGCTCCTGTGCACAGGTGGACTGCACACACACACGCACACAAACACACATCAAATCTACACATACATACACACTTACCAAGTCTACACACACACACACACACACACCAAGTCTACACACACAAACACACATACTCACCTACCAAGTCTACACATACACATATACCAGGTCTACACACTTACCAAGCCTGTACACACACACCAAGTCTACACGTACACACACACCAAGTCTACACACACAAACACACCAAGTCTACACACACACACACCAACTCCACACATACACACACACATACACCAAGTCTACACATACACAACATACACACACACACCAAGTCTCTACACACACACACACACACACTCTCCACACACTCACCCCACCATATCTGCTGTGTGTGCTGTGCTGCAGGGGAACCACAGCGGTGGATGGAGCAGGCTTTGGAGTGGAGAGACCTGCCGTCCTCACAGGTCAAGACGACGAATTTGACGCCTTTAGGAAGAGGATGATGCTCGCTTATCGTTTCAGGCCCAACCCGCTGGTAAACATCACTTCCTGTTTCCTGTCTGCCTAATGCCCTCGGAACACGCACGTGCTGTTGTGATAACGCTGTTTTTCCATTTCGTGGTCGTTACGTTTATCGGTTGACGTGATTGCAACGCTTAGTCGACGATGATGGGCGTTCGCAGAGACGGGAGGGGGGGACG
>BROE01000001.1:14108361-14119265 GCA_036571765.1 Plecoglossus altivelis
ATTCACGTCGTCTCCCTTGCAAACACCCGACGGTAGCCTCTCTCCTGAAGCCCCCTGCTGACTTCCTGTTATGAAAGCTGACTTCCTGTTATGAAAACAGCCATCGTCCTCAAGAGTACGCGTGGACGTTTTGGAGGTTACGGGGTTCAGAGAGTGAAAATGGGCCTAAAGATTTGTCCTTTTTAATCTAATCTGATGTTGTGTGGATTGAGAGGAAATCCAGCATGTAATCTGAAGTGTCACCTGAGGCGAGCGGTTCTGTGCTGTTCTCAACTCGTTCTCTCTAAACCACAGAACAAGCTGTATAGGTTCTTGACTGCATCGTGACATTCATCTTTCTTTGTGAGTTGGACAGTTCATGTTTTCTCATCCCGATATACCGACGTTATTCTCTAACAAAACACACTTGTTGTCGAGGCCATTTCGTGGAGGCTCTTCATTTTCTCACGCTGTTTAAGTGGTTCTGTTTTCGGTTGATGATTATTACAGTTAACAACTTTTTTGTTGTTGTCATGATCCGTTTCACATCCCAAAATTCAATCGATAAATGTAAGATGCTTATCTGTGAACAATAAAAACAACCTATGTCTTTTATGTAGTTTAGTGAGTATAATTGGGGGGGGAGGGGGGGTAATGTTTAATCAATTGTTCCAGTCCAAATATTCAATTAAATTGATTTATGAAGGTATGAGAGTGCTGTAGTATGTTGCGTTTGTCAATCCAGTTCTCATTTTGTTTTGGCTATGGTTGCAAAGTTCACAACCTCTGTCGGAAGATTGCTTGAAAAAACATGTCCAATCTCGGGTACCGTAAACTACGCGCTGGCTTTCTCTAATTCTCTCTCCAGTTCTGTCTTTTCTAACCTCTCGAAGAGAGTAACAGATCTGTCAAGTAAGACCTTTAGTTTGCCATAGGGTTTTACACGGGCTAAATATAACCCTGATTGCGTTGCTAAAATATCCAACCACCCTCTCACTCCATCAAGCACAACATCAGTCAGTGACAACCAAGGCTGGAACAAGGATCCGATTCACAGATGGATGCTTTTACTGTTTAAAGGTGTTTGAATTGAATTATTGAATTATAATAAATCAGTATCATTTAGTCTCGGGCAGGTGCTTTGGAAGAAAGACCAGCGTTACTACATCCAGTGACCTGAAAGGGTTTTAAAATCTCTGGCCCAGTTCTTTACCATGTAACGGCCTAAAACAAATGACAGCGTTGATAAGTTATCAATGAGCTAAACTGTTGACAAACATTCACTATTCAAGGAAAAAATGAATGCTACAACTGAGATGCCAAAGTAGCCATTTGTGTCAACAAATAGCCTAAAACTTGAATAAATTGCTTGCGCCTTTGTAAAGAATTGTCATCAGCGACAGCATTAGTTTAAATACCTTGGCCAAATTTGAGATGAGGTAGATTTGATGGCCCAACGTTGTCCAACGTACACACTTTTTATTTAATTAAAGATCTTGTCAATTTACCCTGATAGGTCCGACATGTGGTTAGGAGAGAGAGAGAGAAAAAACCTCTTGACTGTTGACGCATTAACGTGAGAGGTTGTCTTTCAGTGCGAAGCTTAAGGGGGGAGGTAAACAAGATGGCGTCAACCTGAGTGGCAGCTCGAACTAGAATAGCAGACCTCTAATATCACTACCGAGCTAGCTACAAATACACTGCACGCAAATACAGGATAATGAAAAGGACTTTTACACGTTTCGAAGACTCCGGACGTCTGGGTTGCTAGGTGAGAATCACTGCAACAGAACGCCGACAGCTAGCTAGCTAGCTAGCTAGGCTAGTTGAGCTAGCTAGTTAGCGGGCAGGGTAGTCAGTACTGGTGGAGGCTAGCTAAGAGTGAAATGCTTTATGTTGTCACACGAACCACCCCCGCGGTGTGCTTGCGTTGCCGGTGTTGCTTTGAATAAGCGAGCACCTATTCGGTGTTTATTAGTTTGGATCTATGAAGTCAATGTGAGGAATGACTGTAGGCTCCTACTAATCTAAACTGAATGTTTAAAATGTGTCATATTTATGATCATTAATAGTCACGTATAGTTTTGTCTCCGCACGGGTGTCAAAGCTTGCAAGGTTGGCGATTTGTACTCTTGGCCAGTTTGACACTGTGTTTCTTACGATGGTCCCCTAACTGTCGGAACTTACACACCGGGCCCTCCCGGTACAGTCTATATGACTAATAACGAATTGACTTGTCTGAACTGTCGAGCCCGTAGCTCGTATGGCTACTCGGTTAGCCAACGTTATTTAGCCTCGGTCGATCTACGACGTTCAAGAAGCGAGCTTCTTGTGCCAACTGGCCTGTTGCCACCGCTGAGGTACAGATTACATTTGAAATAGTCCTTGCTGCCAAATCGAAACACTGTTTTCCTGGCGACGAGTTCGACATATGTGATTGACTAAACGCTAGCGTAGCAAACGTTACTCTTAACTTCAAACTAAGAGTTGTCAAAAAGCAAACAGCCGTCATAACGTTAGCTTCTGGGTTATACACTACTAAGCTGGTGCTATAGTACTTGCTAGCTGGCTTGCATGTGAAGCTGGCTTTGGCTAGCTTTCAATACGCTCTTCTGATGACTAACTCCCCATGTCCTGCCGATTCGGTCGTTTCCCCCCTCCACCAACACCACACGGCTCTTTTATATCCGTGCTGGAGGTAATTTCGTGTATCTGAAAGTTCACATGCTTTACCCATGTTGTCTTGCTGTCAAATGACCGCCAGCCAGCCAGCTAGCTAGCTAGCTAGCTAGCCACAGTTTATAAAGCAGTTGGATAGCTGTTAGAATAGCATCAGTCTTTTCGATGTGCGACACGAGCGATTTCTTACAGGAGCCAGCATTTGGCATACGACCAGTCAGACCATTCATATGAGGGGAAATATCATGTGTGAAGCTTGCAAACATGCGATCGTTGTAATCGTGTTATTTTCTGTGAACGAGTTGAACATGTCTGTAGAGTAATGCATGCGTGTAGAGGTGTTAACGTGAAAGCGTTTCGAGTGAGTCTACTATCTCACTTCTAACGGAGTGATTCTTCTTCCTAGATGGTGTGCAACAGAAGGCGAATGACAAACTAGGAGAAATGACGAACGATTGGTCACTCTAGTCAGCTCACAAGAACTTCAGGAACTCAAGAACTTGTTAAAAAAAAAAGAAAAAAAAGAGTGTTTTTGTTTTTTGCTTTGCTTGAATCTAGACTAAAGATCAAGCTAGGCTGTTGGCACGAAGCAGTTCTCCAGAAGTCGACTATGCACTGCAGATAAACATCCCCACAGACATGCTGGGCTTCCATGAAAAGCATGGCCGATCTTCTCTCCCTCGGCCAGTCACAGTCTCCTCCAATCAGATCACAGATGGAGGTGACATGGAGTTAAGTGGAGACGTGTAATCTGTAGGCAACAGTCCCCATCCTCTCCTCTACCCCTGCCCTGTCAGCAGAACACACAGACACACACACACACACACAGACTCACACACACACAGACTCACACACACACAGACTCTCACACACACACAGACTCACAGGAGAGCTAAGCTATTCACTGCACTCTCTGGTCCTAACCTGACTGGGTCTGGCTTAGTGAGAGACCTGCAGAAGACATACTGTGAGCCCACCTTGGGATAACCCCTCTATGTTTACAAGCAAGCAGAAGTCCCCTATATATACTGTGTGTGTTAACAGTAAACTTTGGTTGTACCCCTTCTGTCTGATGGCCTTTGGAGCTTCTATTTGGAACCGACTTGTCCTGGTTCTATCAAAGTTATTAAGTTAAGATTAAGTCCCAGCTTGGAGAAGAGGCATCACTTAGACTTGAACCTGTTGATTCTGAGAAAAGGCCTAACCCCCTGCCCCCTTCCTCGCCCTTCTCCTCAAACCTGCCCAGGAGGAGGTGCACACCAGCCCTAGTCACCCCCACCTACAGTCCATTTAGTTCTTTCCTCCCTGGTCTCAATAGTTCCCATCTCTCCATTCTCTTCCCTCCCACTATTTCACCTTTAACTACATTCCCTCCAGTCCTCCCACACACGACATAGCCCCATATAGCTAGAGGATGGCAACCTAGAGCATCCATAATCAATTTCAAAGGGGTGGTACACCTGGGACTAACGGCATGACGCGATGAACCGAGCTGATGAGGAATTGCACCGTTCATAATTACCACCATCTTCGCCCTCGCGGTAGGTGATCTACCAGCCCCCCATGCCAGCGAAGAGGCTCAGCTTGATTGGCGCGAAGTACATGATGGGGAGAACTGACTGGGACGGATGGGATCCTACGGCAATTACGGATAGGTGAACAGAGACTGCTTGGAGACTACCTCTCCAGAGAACAGCTCCTGCAACGACGAGCCCGTCAAGATCACTGGAAAGAAGGAAGAAGCTGCAGGAGGCGCATTGAATCCCCAACGAGAGAAGACTAACGTGGAAGACAAGGTGAGGAGGGAGGGGGGGGAGGGAGGGACGTGGGTAGTTAGTCTTGTTCAGGCGTGGAGGAGGGGATGTGAAATGAGGCGCTCAATGGAGGGCGCTGAGGGCTGGGGAGGTCAGAGGAGCAAAGGGAGGTGAGCGAGCTCTGAGGGGAGATGAGGAGGGAGGAAGGAGGGGATGGAGGGGGGAGAGAAAGAGAGAGTGTGGTGGGGTGGGGTGGGGGTGAGGGGTGTTGGAGGGATGGTGGGGGGTGAGGGAGGGGTTGGTGGGTGAGGGAGGGAGGGTGAGGGATAGAGGGAGGGAGAACGAGAGAAGGCGTTGAGCTCAAAGGGAGGTTGCAGTGGGAGAGAGCGAGGGAGAAAAACAGAGAGGGGTAGACCCAACAAAGATAATGACCGGCCAATGCAGAGAGATGGGCAAGAATGCCAGACGAGGAAATCCTGTGGTCCTTGTTTTTAGGGGTCTTGGGGTGTCTCTATCGTTGTCTGCTTTTTCCCTTGTTTCTTGGTCTTTCTCGCTTCCACTTTTTTTTTCTTTCTTTTTCTTTTCTTTTTCACCCTTAAATCAGATAAAATCTTATGAATCGGTCATAAAACCACCCGTGTCGGTCTCTCTGCGTCTTCTTTCTCTAGTTGGGGCTCTTCTCTCTGTCACAAGTTAATCTCTCTGTCCTCTGGTTCTTTTCCTCTGTCTTCTCTGTCTTCTCTCGTCTCTTCCTGGCTCTTCCGCTCTTGTGGTCAAATCATCATCTCTGTTCACGATCTCCTCTCTGTCAGCTTTTTCCACGGGGGAACGCGCTGCACGGGTTCTGGTCAGGTCTGGTTCTGTTTGTTTCGTACATACGAAACACCAAGCCATCACCGGGCCATCGCGCAAACCCAGCGCGACTGCGTCATTTCTTTGGATGTATCACAACAGTAAGATTGACGACTGGCAATTACGACAGCCAACGGGTAACGGGGGGGTGGGGGCGGGGGGGGGTAATCGTGCGGAGACCGTTTTTTGGATGAAAAGACGGTAAGGGGGGGGGGGGGCGGGGGGGTATAGTTTTGCATGAAAAAGGACGGTAAAGGGGGGGCCGGTATTGAACGGGGTTTTTTTGGGCGAAAAACGTTTGAAAGGTTAGCATCTGAAGTGGCTAGCTTGTGGACGTTCCCCAGGTCACAGCACAACAGACACGATCAGGACGTCAAGACACCAAGCAGGAAGGGGTTTCTGCACGTTGCTCTGTGTATTTGAGTTGCAGTTGAGTAGCTGAGATCAGAACAGGATGCTTTGTCTCAGATCACGGTAGCAGATGGTTGAACTGGTGGATTAACTCGCAATCCACAAAGCATCGGATTAGATTAAAGGCCAAACTGGTGTTTTATAAAGTGTGTTTTAACCAATGTTGTCTGAGGAGTGGGTAGCTCACTGAGACTCAGAAGAACAGGAGGTATGTTGATCCAAACAGGAAGTTACAACTGTACCCAAGATACTTATTGGAAATCTCTCTGATTTGAGAGAGACACAGTCGTTCTGTAGTATTTGCTCTTTGGTCACACTCCATTTTAAAGTCCACAACAACAGTAGATGTCTGTCAGTTGTGTTGACGTTCGGTTCCTGTACAAACCCCCATCATGCACCTCTTCATCATCCTCCCTGTCCTACGACCAAACCAACATCATTGGTCGGTTTTTTTCCCCCCCTTCTGCTTTGTTGACACTTTTGTTTTTCTTCTTCGTGGGTTTTCCTGGTGTTTCCTGTGCCTGGCTGTTCTGGGTTGGTTGCCTCCTGCTTGCATGCTGGCCTGGAGGTCTGTCATTAGTTAGAAGCATGCTGAGGATCCTTCCCAGAGGACTCGCTGTCATCAAGTACTGTCTGAGCTGGTCCTGTGACATCAATACAACTAATGGGAGGATTATGTTGTTCGCAGTCTCTCTCTGTGTCCTCCTATTCTCTTTCTGTCTCTCTCTTTCTTTCTGTCTCTCTCTCTCTTTCTGTCTTTCTTTCTGTCTTTCTCTCTTTCTGTCTCTCGCTCTTTGTCTCTCTCAGCCTCTCTTTCTGTCTCTCTCACCCTCTCTCTTTCTGTCTCTCTCACCCTCTCTCGCATATTCCTGTCAAATTCCCTCTGCATGTCTCTATCTCTCTGTCATTTGTCTATATTTCCTTGTCTCTCTCCTTGTATCTGTCTTCTTCATGTTTCCGTGTCTCTCTCTGTCCTTTCTCTCTGTCCTGTCTGTCTCCCTCCTGTATCTCTCTCTGTCCTGTCTGTCTCCCTTCTGTATCTCTCTCTGTCCTTGTCTCTCTCTGTCCATGTCTCTCTCTGGCCTGTCTCACCAGTATATCCTGGTCTTAACCTGAGCAGGCCCTGTCATCTTTCCTCCATCTCCTGTTCTCTTCCCACAGAGCTGCAGAGTTTTTAATCACAATCAACTTTATTAAATATTCTTCACTGATGAGCCCCAGGCCAGCTCTGCTATATATAGAGAGCAGAGCTTTAGCAACTGTCAAATGGACTCACACACAGACTCTGTTTGGACAGAGCTCTGCTGCAGTTTTAATGCTTCCTCTCTCAGTCTCTCTGTCTCTCTGTCTTTCTGTCTCTCTCTCTCTGTCTGTCTCTCTCTCTGTCTGTTTCACTCCCTGTCTCTGTCTGTTTGTCTGTCTCCCTGTCTCTGTCTCACTCCCTGTCTCTCTGTCTCTGTCTGTCTCTCTCCCTCTCTCTGTCTCTCTGTCTGCCTGTCTCTGTCTGCCTGTGTCTCTGTCTCTCTGCCTGTCTCTGTCTACCTGTCTCTCTGTCTGCCTGTCTCTCTGTCTCTCTCTCTCTCTGTTTCTCTCTCCCTGTCCCTGTCTCCCTCTCTCTTTCTCTGTGTCTCTCTCCATATCTATATTTATATTTATAACTGCCTGACATTTAGCCTTCCGCCCTTTCTGTCCATATTTAAGTGTTCCTTTCAAAGAAATGTTGACACGGGTTCAGGTGGGTTTCTAGGAATGGTTGTTGCATCAGACCTCGTGGGGTGAGGCAGTGTAGACGCCTAGTCCTGCTTATCCTCTGATCTGGTGGAGAGATGGCTAGGATACAGAACTGGACCTGGTAGGTTAGAACCAGACCAGGACATAGAACTGGACCTGGTAGGTTAGAACCAGACCAGGATAGAGAACTGAACCAGGATAGAGAACTGAACCAGGATAGAGAACTGGACCTGGTTGGTTAGAACCGGACCAGGATATAGAACTGAACCAGGATATAGAACTGGACCTGGTGAATCAGCACCAGACCAGGATATAGAACTGAACCAGGATCGAGAACTGGACTTGGTAGGTAAGGACCAGACCAGGATGTAGAACTGGACCTGGTGAATCAGCACCAGACCAGGATAGAGAACTGGACCTGGTGGAGCTAGTTTTAGGGAGCCATGTGACGGGGCTGTGAAGGTCTGGAGTCTCGGTGCTTGTGAGACGTCTCGGGCCTATAAAGACTCTCCTCTCTTTCACAGCAAAGCATTCCTGTCTGGCTGACACTTCCTGCTTTCGGAGCGTTGCCACGGAGACGGGCATGCTCACACTAGTATCGAGCCATGCCTGTCTTGTTGCTGGGCAACGCCTTCGGCATGCCGAGACCTTGTTTGGAATGCCAAACAAGCGAGCAAGCGCGCACGCACACACACACACACACACCGAGGTATGACCTGAGGTCTGGCGGTGGAGGTTGACAGGAGCATGTGCACTTTGCTAGTTCTAAACAGGTGGAGGGTTCTGTCTAACAGAAGCCTGATCCACCTCACCCCCTGGATCACATGACCCACTCCCTGGGTCACATGACCATGACCCACCTTACCTTCTGGGTCACGTGACCCACCCATCTCTCCAGCTACCAGTAGGCCTCACCAGCCCGCCCCCCAGCTGTCCTCCACCTGTCCTCCACCTGTCCAGGGTTAGGACCCAGGGGATGGCTGCTTAGACCCCAATACCCAGCCCAGGAGGCCTGGCAGGGTGCAGGGTTGCTGCAGTAGAGGGTCCCCTCTCTCTGGCCTGTATCCTGCAGTAGGCTGCTGATATGTGATCCAGCCCCATATAGACTGCAGGGACAAGCTGGATGTGTTTAGCCCAGCAAGCAGCCAGCACTGCACTCCTCTGGTGCTGCTGGCCTTGGAACACTGTGGGGACCAGAGTGCGGGCGGGCGGAGGAGGTCAGGGGTAAAAAAACTAGGAAGCTGTCCTCTGTGAATATAAGCTAACACACGGTAACTACCGTCCTGCCTGTTCTGTTTGGCTCTGTCCCTCGGTTCGGTCTACCGCACGAGCTCGCATCTGATCTTGGGCGGTCTCCTGGGTCAGGCGGCGGTCTGCTCATGATCTCATCTTTTCTCACCATCTGGTCCGGTCCTGTTCAGTAGTCCTCTGTCTTGTTTCTGCACCGCTGGTCTACTACTCTCGTCTCTCGTATTAGTCTTCTCTCTCGTATCTGTTTCTGTACATCTGTCTTCTGTCCCTCTCTTCCATCCTTGATTCTGTGCGTACATGATCTCTTGCGCATCGTATTGTCTCCCGACTGCAATCTTCTTCATCTCTGTTCGCGTTCTCCTGTCTCTGTCTCTGGGCCTCTTTCGTCTCTTTCGATGTCTCTATTCGTGTTTCCTCGTCTGTGCTCATTCTTCTCCTCTCTCTTGAGGAACGCCTCCTCTCTGTGTGCTGCTCTATCTGGTCGCTTCCTCTCTTGTCTTTCTCTCTCTGTCTCGTCCTTTCTCTCCTTCTCTTGTTCTCTTGTGCCTCTCCCCACGGTCGTCGAGTTCATCGCACTATGCTCTCTACTCTGCCATATTTCCCATCTCTTCAATCACTCTTCTCTGTCGTCGCACCGATAGCTGTCTCATACTGTCTCTTCTCTCACACATCTGTTCTCTGTCTTCAGACTTTAGGTGTTTTGGGATGATCAGATCCTGGCTTGGAGGCGTGTATAATTAGCCTTGCCATGTCCTTTTTTAGCGTTATTATCGGTGGACGGTTATGCTGTGATGTGGTGTGTGTCTGTGGTTGTGTGTGTCTGTGTGTGTGAGGGGGGGTGAGGGAGGGGTGAGGGAAGGGTGAGGGGCAGTTGAGGGGGCAGGTGAGGGGGCAGGGGAGGGGGGACGAGAGAGAGAGGGGGAGGGAGAGGAGAGAGGAGAGTAAACAGAGGAGAGGGGATAGGAAGAGAGACATTGGAGAAGAGAGAGAGAAGGAAGAGACAGATAGTAGTAGTCTCTCTGTCTGGTTTCACCTGGGGTTGGGGCCCCCCCCCCCCCCCTGGGTCTCTCTGTCTATCTGTGCCTCCGTACTCAGTCTCTGTCTGTCTGTGCCTGTTTGTCTGTCTATCTGTGCCTGTCTCTCTGTCTATCTGTGCCTGTCTCTCTGTCTCTCTGTGTGTGGCAACACTGCAGGCCTGTAGTACAGGAGCCGACTTCATTAGTGTGCAGGTCGAGCAGCAGCTGTCAGAGGGCTGTGTATGTGTGGAGGTCTGCACGAAGGGGAGGGGGTGTTGTCACGGCACAAGGCTGATTTAAACCCTCCTCTCCTGGGGAGAAGGCAAGCCCAGCTCCCCTCACCCCCTCCAGCATCCTGGTTCATGGATCATTCTCTGGACGGAGCTGGGAGACAAAACCAGGGGGACGATTAGCAGTGAGGCCTTAGTGTAGCTGGCGGTGTAGCTGACGGTGTCACGGTGTAGCTGACAGTGTTCACGGTGTAGATAGCTGACAGTCTACCGCTGTTCGCATATCGTGACGTGTAGCTGATCGTCACCGTTTGTAGTGGACTACAGTTTAGCATACGTGTACGGTGTACTTGGCAGTCGTCGCGGTGCACCTGATGGTTTGTACCCGTGATGGTCATGTGTCACGAGGCGTCAGAGATAGACTGAGTAGATAGCGGACGGCATCGAATCTGTTGTGCTCGCTCGAGATATAGATACAGATACACATTCTCCGTTTATGGATGGCACGGCCACCTATGTAACCTCGATGGGGTAGTCTCAGCAATCTCGAGCCGAGACTCGTGCTAAAGTTCTATGAACTGAGATAGACGTGTAGATGACGGCTGTGGTACCCGTGAAAAACTCTCGCGCTAAAGATATAATGCTGGTGCTGAGACGACTCAGACCACTCTTTTGTATGAGTGATTGACCGTCCCCTGCTCTTTGTCTAAACAGGTCTGTAGCTTGAGCTGTTCAGAGAAGTTCTCCTGATGTGCACGGTCTGGTAGTATTGGACTAGTCGTGAGTGCGTTAGTTGACGGGTAGTCTGTACACTTGCTGTAGTCTGACCTGTGTGTGACCTTTCTGTGTGTTTGTAGTCCGCTGTGTTATGGTCTGTATTGTTGTGTTAGGCTTGGGCGGGCTTTTTATAACACACGAACCGTTGATTTAATCCCTGGGGTTCTGAACGAGTGAACCCACGGACATAACTCTCCAAGGAGTTGTGTTATGCGGATGTCGTG
>BROE01000001.1:14119365-14136536 GCA_036571765.1 Plecoglossus altivelis
CCCCAACATGTTTCCTGATACACAAATCACTGTGTGAGATTGCCCAACTGCTTCCAGAAACAGAGTCATCTGGAACTGAGCCAAGTGCTGCAAGGGGTGAGAGGAGGCATGATGGAGCTTCCACAGAGCGCTTCGCTCAGCAGCTAGTGTCGTCAGGAGGGGAGAGCAGGGTAATACTAGACACCAGCCAACCCTTTACTTGGACCTTGAACCCAGCAGGCAAGGTCTCGTCCCCTGGACTTGGGAGGGGGGGGGAGGGGGGAGGGGGGTCTCTCAACACTCGTCCTGGAGTTACGGAGTGTGTTGTGTGCTCTGGGAGACGGCGTCCGGACGCATGGTTCCGGCAAGGGGGGGGTAAGTACGGCCCGGTTAACATCCCTGTTGCAGCTAATCATGTGAGCGCCCGGTCATACTCCCAACTCCATCCTCTTAAAACAGAAACACAGTGCAATAAATACCCTCTCACTCATACACCACACACACACACACACACACACACACACACACAAGAACTTGGTCTGGGTTAGAATCCACTGTCGGTTGACTTTACCCAGCCCAAATAGGCAGACATTCGACCCAATGAAAGCAAACAGGCAAAGCAAGTGGAAGCTCTCAAGAGTACCCAGAGTTCCAGTGGTAACACGTACACGTGACACACACACCACAGACACAGGGACTGTAGTGCGTGTTGGATATACAGTGAACTCCATCCTGTTAGGCAAAGCTGATAAGGAAGATGCTGTAAGCATTTGCCAGGCATGTAAGACTTTCTTTTTGGTCACAATTGCCCCAGAACATTGTTTCCCCTCCGATTGTGATTTAGTAATGAATTTACTTGGAGAAAAAGTCTGTTCTGGTTAGTACTAGGGCATGCTTGGCACCGATTTCTATCTCTTAACGTGCTCCATGGGCTGGGTAGAGCACTTGTCAAGCAGTATCAAAGATTAAAAGACAAATGTGTGTTATCGTCAAGTTGTAGCTAAGAGAAATTGAAGTGCCGACCCCTCAGAGTTGGAAGTAGAAATGTGGGATCTTGCAGACGTCTAGCCAAGAGCCCAACAATCCTACTGCTCACATCCATTACGAGTCTTGCTTTGATAATAGCAGTCTGCCTGGTGATCCCAAGTGGTCTGAAGGCGTGTGGGATCCCTTACAGAGGGGCGTCGTGGTTGGGATGCAGTGGAATATGGCCTGACATAAAGGATCTAGCACAGCTTCAGTGACATTCATCTATGCGTTGAAACCGAAGCTTTCTTGCTTACGCGACAGGAGACTTTCCCAAAGTTACGGATCTGCAAGTAAGATAATGCGTGAAGGAACACCTGTAATTTTTACAAAAATGGAAACCGAAAACAAAATACATTGCCCTCAATTCTATGCATCGCAACCTCAAGAGCCAACCGGCTGCAAAGGAAGTGAGGTTACGGGCAATGAGTGGACAAGGCTGAGCTGGTAGCGGGGTAAGGTGCTGATCCTCAAATTGTATGTAGATAGCAATTAGAGAGAGTACGAGAGATTACAGACTGGGCGCGGAGAGAGTCTGACAATCTTCCTGTTTGTCCGTGCTGGGCGTCGCGGTAGGAGTATGGTTGTCACAGTATGTGGTGTGTTATACAGAGGTTCACAAAGTTCGGGATATTGAGTTGTGAGTGGATGACGCATGCAGAATGCACGATCTCAAGAGACGCAAGATTGAGGTTGCTTTTGAGGAGAGCACGGAAATGGTGTGTCAGTTGCCTTTAGGAGTCTTGTTGATAATGTGTTCTTTTTTTTTTCTTCACGAGGTGCGTAGGTTTGCTAGGTAGATGTACAGTGTGGAGGGACAAATCACCAAGAAGTGGTTGCAGAGTTGAAATCCATTATAAAGGAGTGTAGTTGGTATTGGCAGAGGATGTGGTATATTCTCGTAGGAGATACAGAAATATAGAAGGGGTGATATTTATGGGATATTGGCGATTGGAGGCTTCAGTTCCTTCAATCGCTTGGGATGTGGAGCTGGTCATGAGCAGACCTGGTATGATAAGATGTGAGACTTCCCGCGGACTCTGATGAAGGGGAGGACCTCTCGCGTGGCCTCCGCAGTCCCGCTCTCACCGGCCTTGGCGCTTCGCAGATCTCCTCTGCTCCCTCGCCCTCCTCCTCCCTCCGTCTCTTGCCTCATTCGATCTATCTTCATGTCCCTCGGGTGTGGCCTCTTGTCTCCTCCGGGTCTGGAATCTCGTCCCTCGCGCCTGGGTGATTGACGTGGGATGTGGCCAGGGAAGCGGGTGCGGGTCCACTGTTTGCGCTCTGATGGGCTGTGTGTAGGGAGGACGCGGTTGCATTGAGAGGCTCTGGGAGTGTGACAAGTTCGATCGCTGGGTTATTAGCATGACTGGAGAGTAACTATGCGGTGTAGGATGTACATGGTGTGACGTTGGTGGGCTGGGGCTTTGTCGCAAGGTCTGCAGAAGCATCTTGGGTGGGTTGTGGTAGCTGAGATGTGTGGTGGCGTGGTGTGTGAAGGGCGCGTCTGGCACCGTGGGTGGGTGCGAGGCTGGTCGGTGGCATTGCGCCCTTACGTCTCGTGCTGCCTGCTGTCGCTGGTCTCCGTTGTTGTGTGTTGGTTCAGTTATGGTTTGTGGTGGGTGTGCTGTGAGGGCTTTGGGAGGCTGAATGACTGTCTCCTCTGGCGATCTGTTAACTGGTTGTGCGGGTGGCGCTTGCGCTTTGTGTGCGCGTCCTGCGCGCGCCCTGCCTGGTGTGTTTGGTCTGGCGCTGGGTGGTGGGCCCTTGCCCCAGAAGTCTCTCGGTGCATTGTGTGCCTCGTTGGGTTTTAGGCGAGTGTTGCATGGTTTGGGGGCTGAGATGCCTGCCATTGCGCGAGTAGTGGTAGTCAGTCATGGTGGAAATCATTGGTGTGGGGTCGTAGGGGCGTTAGCGTTCAAGTGTTGGTGCGTACGGGGCTGTGGCGTAGCGTAACGCAGAGGTGACAGCATTGTAGGTGGCCTTGGCGGGTGGAGGGCGTGTACGAAGGAGGGCTTGTGTCAGCTTTGGTGAGGTTGTGTCTGCTGGATCCAGACGGTTTGTTTGCAAGGCTTGTTGGTGAGTAAGTTGCTAGATTGTCTCGGGTGGTGGATGGAGGGATGACCGTTGGAACCAAGCAAGAGGTATTTGAGGACTCTGGGTCAGTGTCCACTTGCATTTCTAGCGCGTCGTTGGTTGTGTCCAGCCATGGTGGCCCGCAGCCTTGGCCAGCTGGGTGCATTCTTGGGTCTGCGTCTGAGCTCACGTTTCCTAATGTTGTGGATGATGGTTATGTATTCTGGGGTGTTGGTTCCTCTCTGCAAAATTTCAGGTGTATTTCTGGTGGTTCGAAATGTGCGGCTGGCTTAACTCCTCTGTGTAACTGATGTGTGTGCCTCGTGAGATGCGGTCGAACATGGTGCGCGTTCTGGGAGAATCACGCCTCGCTAAGGGGGGTTGGGTGGAGACAGACAGAGTTATGTGAGTGTGTTAACACCGTAAGGAGGGATTCAAAACTGATGAGTGGTAGTTGGGAGTGACGACTAGAGGACACTCTGGTCTGGATAATCATTCTGCTGCTAGCCGGATCTGACTCTTTAGTGAGGGCTGCTGACCACATCCGCGCCACGTCTGAGGGGATAATACCGTTCCGTACTCCATGGGTTGCGCCACATGGATGGAGACGGCACAACTCCTCAAAAAATTCCACGGGTTAAAAATATTGTGTGTCCCTCCTTTGTCAAAAAGAAAAAGGGCCGGGGGAGTGTACGGCTTCCGCCTCGAGCTCTGGGCTGTTAATGGGGAGGAACAAGGTGAGTCGCAGACAAACCCAGAGCATGCCCCCAGAGCATGCTCCCAGAGCTTGCCCCCAGAGCTTGCCCCCAGAGCATGCCCCCAGAGCATGCCCCCAGAGCTTGCCTCCAGAGCTTGCCTCCAGAGCTTGCCCCCAGAGCTTGCCCCCAGAGCTTGCCCCCAGAGCATGCTCCCAGAGCATGCCCCCAGAGCATGCCCCCAGAGCATGCCCCCAGAGCATGCCCCCAGAGCATGCCCCCAGAGCATGCCCCCAGAGCATGCCCCGTCGCCGAAAGACTCATCCGCCGCATCTTCACCTTTCGCGGGTCCTTTCTCACTGTTGATGATATGCACCCTCCATCCATCCGGGCCTCCCGTTTCAGGGCCGGTTCACGTCGATCTTGTTGGGGTTCCTGCAGCGGTGCCTCTTCTGTTTGGGGCGCCCGTCCTGGAACTGCATCTGGATCTTATTCACGCCCTGGGGATGGAGGTCAGGGCGTTAGTTCTGAAACACGGCCTCGCAAGGCCAAAACAACCCTCTCTCACAGAAGCAGGTACGCTCCCATTATCACCCCTGAAAGCTGGGATGGTGACGAAGAGGAGGGTGGGTGAGGAACGCGAGAGGGGACTCACAGGGATGAAGGCCCCCGTGTCGGCCACAAAGCCTGGGTGCTCTCTCAGCCACTGTTCCAGGTCTTTTCTCGTGGGGGCGTCGTCTCCCGCTAGGCGCGTCCCATCTTTGAGGTTGATGACGGGGACCCTGCTCTCCATGTCCACGGGGCCCTGGGGGCCGCCCGAGCCATACCCCGGCACGGAGGTTCCGGGTAGGCCGGCTTGCGCCATCCCGCCCCATGCTGGGGGCACCTAAAGACATACCACCCCCCCTTATCAGTCAGCAGCAACAAAGCGCTGTATTTAACATACTGGTACAGCTCAGCTTGAATGGACAAGGGGAAGCAGAGAGAGAGGGGAAGAAGAAAAGGGAGGGAGTGGGGGAGGATTGACTGGCAAAGAGGGAGAACCCAGACAGAGGAAAGGAGAGGTCAGGTCTTACGCGTTCCTCTCCGACCGGGACTCTATTCTTGTTCATGAAGAGCAGGTCCACTCCCTCCACGTTCTTCCTCCGGCCTCTCCTCCTCTTCACCACCGGCTGGCCGTCCATCGCCCCATTCAGCCTCATCTGACCGGCCAAGCCTGGAGACTCTGGAGAACAGCGACCACACCATCAACATTGGATCAAAACCACAGGGTCTGGATCTCAGGAGTTAAATAACAAGACGTTTAAAGGGGATCTGCTGCCATCTAGTGGTTACAAAAACTCTGGACTTAGGAAAACATCCACAAGGAAAGTAGGCATATTAAATGTAGCTACAGACATGGGAGCAGGATGCCACGGTGATGCCAGGGAGCGTACCGTGAGAGAAGCTGGCCTGAGGCTTGGTGAAGTCAGCCAGGCCTGTGTCGGAGGCGCTCTGGAGGTCGTGGAGCCGGGCCAGGTACTGCTGCTGGCCCAGAGGGGCCTCCTCCGGCTCCAGGGGCCTCTTGAGGGGCAGACCCTGCTTCTGAAAGGTCAACTTCAGGCCGCCCTCCTGCTGCATCAAGACACATAAGAGAGAGAGTCACACACGGAGAGACACGGCGACGACCAGAGGTACTCGGCCCTTCTCAAGACTTCCAAGTAAGTAAACAAAAAATTAAAAAAACACGGAGTGAACTGCTCTGCTCGGTCCTTACTCAGTACCTTTACTAAACTCCAGGGTTAGTGACAGAGTCTCTACGGGACCACAGGCATCTGGAGGGGGGAATCACACAGCACGGAGAAGCTACCATCACAGGCTTCCAGCTGGACAAGAGACTAAGAGACTACTATCCTCACGTCATGGTTCGACCCATAGGCTCTCTGCTCGGGAGCAGCCTGGGGCGGAAGGAACCCAGGATGTACGAGGAAACTGAATGTTTGGGAGGGGTTGATGCTCAAGTCACACCCCATAAGATCGTGTAACTATGGCGATTCAGCTCTACTGTATGAGAGCGAGTAGGAAGCAGTTAGCGTTGAAGAAAATCAGTGGTTATGCAGGCCAACGACGGGCGCAAGTTGTAGAGGAAGGCCGCGAGCCGTCGGTGGGGTTCTTCTTGTGGTGTATGGCTGGGTGCGCGGCCGCTTGTCCAAGTACGTCGTTCACACCTCTTTCGCCTTCATCCTCCCTCTTTCTTTTCGTAACAGCTTCTCTCCCTCCGCTCCTTTCGCTTTCTCTCCCCTTCCCGTCTCTTCCCCGCAAAGCTTGGTGTGTATAGGTAAAACATCCGCGCTCCTCAGAGCTCCCCTGTGCCTCGCCGGCGAAGCGCGGAGGGGCTGGGACGCGTGCGCAGCATGGAACGGTGGTAGGCGGGCGGGGTGGGCCGTGTATGTCGTGCGAGGTGGCGTACACCGCGGTAGGAACGTGACCATGGGTACGACACGGAAGGAGGACAATTAATCTACACTCGAGGGACTTTCACTGTGCCAGGTACACACACACGGGGACACACACGGGGACGCACACACACGGGACACACACAACCATCACGGGGAACTGCACGAGGCGACACACCGGGAACACACACAATCCGCGGGACACACACAATCACGGAACCGGGATCACCTACACACACGGGAGATCAACATAGTCTGTCGATGGCACACGGGACAGCAGTTGGGCTCGCACGGGGGAGGTGGGTGCACACAGCATGGGTGCTGCAGTCAGCGCACGGGACGGATCAGCGAGGAGGCGTGTGTGGGGGCTGGGGGTCGGCGGGGACGCACACACGCACACACACACGGGACACACACACACACGGGACACACACAGGGTGGTGTCAACGCACACACAGGACAACATGCGCTGCATTGGGCAACGCACAACGTGACATATGGACACACACTCACATGGGGACACGAAGACGTGCGTTTACACAGGGACGTACAGAAACACATGCATAGACACACACACACACAGCAGACACACACACACACCCAGGCAGAGACACACACACGCAAGAGCGATCACAAGGCACATACTTCCAGGTTGCAGAGCCCTCACACGGAGACAGACAGACAGCACACACGCAGACACACACCATCACCCCAGGCAGGAGACACAACACGCAGACACATTTCACGATAGCATCCACGAGCAGAGACACACACACCTAGGCAGAGACACACACACGCAGACACACACACACCTAGGGCTTGAGATCAGGGAACAGCACCTAGGCAGACGACACACACTACCTAGGGCAGAGAGCACACATGCTTACATTCACGCAGACACACACACACCGCAGGCTTGGTGAGATGCACAACACCTATGGCAAGAGACACATCACTAGAGGTCAGGACCAATCACAGCACCTAGAGTCAGAGTACACACACACGCAGACACATTCTACATGGTGTTTCACCCAGGCAGAAAGTGGCACAGTCCTAGGGCAGAGACACTACATGTTGTGGGGACACACAGACCACTCAC
This sequence comes from Plecoglossus altivelis, assembly GCA_036571765.1. Classification (NCBI taxonomy): domain Eukaryota; kingdom Metazoa; phylum Chordata; class Actinopteri; order Osmeriformes; family Plecoglossidae; genus Plecoglossus; species Plecoglossus altivelis. Next base: position 14,126,676 of record BROE01000001.1, read on the forward strand.
ACACTAGGCAGAGCCCACATTTTGCGCACACAGGCAGAACACCTAGCAGACGCACACACCACAGAACACACACACACCTATGGCTAGAGAACACACACACGCAGACACCACACACCCTAGGAGAGACACATTGGGCTGACACACTCGAGACACACAAATGGCTGTCCACCCAGGCAGAGACACACACCTAGGCAGAGACACACACACGCAGACACACACACACCTAGGCAGAGACACACACACGCAGACACACACACACCCAGCGACACACAATAGGCAGGAGACCACACACGTTTGTTCAGACAGCACACCACCCGGCAGAGGACTACACACAGAGTGCGCACACACAGAAACACCTAGGCAGTTGGAGTCTGTGCTCTCTGTCCTTGAAAGCCTCTATTAGAACATTTCTTCATTCAAAACATGTTTTTATCAGCGAAACATGTTTTCATCTAGAGAGGATGTGTGGTTTTCACTTTGTCGTCATGTCTAATGTGTTTCCACAGAACTGGAACATGTATTGATCGTGTGTTTGTGTGTGCTTTTGTTCGTGTGTGTTGTAGTGATGTACCTGTGGTTGCGTGTGCGTGTGGTTGACTGTCGTGTGCATGTGTGCTGTGTAACCTTGGTTGTGATTACCTTGCCGTGTACTGTCGTTTTTTGTCGTGTACGCTGTGTTGGGGTTGTGTGGATATGCTCGTGTACCTGCGTGTGTGTGTGTGTACCTGTGTGTGTGTGTACCTGTGTGTTGTGTGTGTGTGTGTGTGTGTGTGTGTACCTGTGTGTACCTGCGTGGTGTGTGTTGTACCTTGCGGTGGTTGGATGTACTTCCTGTGTGTGTGTGTGTGTGGGTGTACCACCTGTGTGTACCTATGTGTGTGTGCAAGCAGGTCAGGTAGCTGATGAGGACCTGGAGCAGGTGGAGGTGGAGCGTAGCCGTGTAGCAGCCAGGCCTGTCTGTGTGAACGGTACAGAAGGAAGCAGCAAGCCCAAGAGTGACCGGCGCTCCTCCTCCTCCTCCAACCCTTCACGCAAGGGAGTGTCCACCGCCAGCAAGATCCGCAAGCTCTCCACCTGCAAACAGCAATGACCCCACCTCCCCCCTACCTGGTGGGTGTTTGGGTGTGGGTGGGGGGGGGGGGTCTATTCTTATGCTGATATAATGATGGAATAGAAAGAAGACAAAGACAGGCAGGCAGACAGACAGGCAGAAAGACAGACAGACAGTCGCAGGCAGAAAGACAGACAGGCAGGCAGAAAGACAGGAAGACAGGCAGAAAGACAGACAGGCAGACAGCCAGACAGTCCCAAGCAGACAGACACACAGGCAGTCCCTGGCAGGCATAGAGGCAGACATTGTGATGTTGTTGCTAGTTGCAGTAGAGACGCTCTGTATTCATGTGTTGTAGTGATGACTCACCCTTGTACAGATGAGGCTGCAGGCAGGAGACCGTCTCTCTTCCACTCTCTCCTTTCTCTTCCACTCTCTCCTCTCTCTTCCTTTCTCTTCCTCTCTCCTCTTCGTTCTCTCCTCTCTCCTTTCCTCTCCTCTCCACTCTCTCCTTTCTCTCCTCTCTCTTCCTCTCTCTCTCCTCTCTCTTCCTCTCTCTCTCCTCTCTCTCTCCTCTCTCTTCTTCTCTCTCTCCTCTCTCTTCTTCTCTCTCTCCCGTCTCCTTTCTCTCCATTTGTTTCTTGCCTGATGCCAAATTGTGCATTTCTCTTGTATTTTCTCTCTCCCCCTCCCTCCTTCTCTCTTCCCCTCCCACCTTCTCTCTCTCCCCCTCCCTCCTTCTCTCCTACTCCCTACCCATCCATCTTTTATACAGCACCTATTCATTTTCCACCAGGAGTACATTATTCAGTCTTATCTCTGAGGTTGCTTGTAGAGACCTAATGACTGTGTGTGTGCGTGTATTTTGAAACATTACGGGCATCCTCCTAAATAGCTTAGCGCTTTCTCTGGAAATCATAAACATGTTTTTACTCACGAGTTGTACATTGAGATAAACAAACCCACCCCTTTTCTCTCCTCTCCCATCTCTCTCTCTCCCTCCCCCCACCTCTCTCCCTGCCCTTCTCTCTCCCTCCTCCTACCTACCCCAACTCTCAGTGCCTCTCTCTCCCTCCCCAATTACTCTCCTTCTCTCTCTCCCTAACCCTAAACCCACCCCCCTCTCTCTCCCCCACCCTCCTCTCCTCTTGCCCTTCTCCCTCTCCCTCTCACCCCCACCTCTGTCTCTCCCTGCCCTTCTCTCTCCCTCCCTCTTTTTTTTTCTTTTTTTCTCTCTCTGTGTTTCTCTCCTCCCCAGTTGACCTCTCTCTCCTCCCCTCCCTCCCTCCACGCTTCCTCTCTCCCATCCTTTCTCTCTCCCTTCCCTCCCCCCACCTCTCCTCTCCTGCCTTCTCTCCCCCCCCCCCACCTTCGATTTCTCCCTCCCACCTCTCTCTCCCTGCCTTTCTCCCTTCCTCCCCCCACCTCTTTCTCCCTCCCACCTCTCTCTCACTGCCTTTTCTCGGCCTCCCTCCCACCTGCTTGTTCTCCCCACCTCTTCTCTCCCTGCCCTTTCTCCCTTCTTCCCCCCTCACCCTCTCTCCCCTCGCCGATAGGTATGGTGTTCTCCCGTCCTTCTGTTTTGAAGTCCTTGTTGTGGTGAGAGACCCAGCTGCAGTCGTACACACCTCTCCTGAACCACACGAACTCTAGAAGGAGGAAAGACTGATGACAGAAGGAGAGAGGGAGGAGGAGGAGGAGGTGGAGGAGGAGGGGGAGGAGTGCTGTGTTGGCTCTAAGACTGAAGCCACTGCCTCTGAACGGACTGCGACCTCTCTCTCCCCTCCTTTTCCTTTCAAGCATCAACAAGGAGTCATGCTGCGCCGTCAACCTCCCCCGATAGTCCCTCCCCCTTACTTCCATCCTCGCTCCTATCACGATCCCTAGACCCTGCCAATCGCATCATCCTACCTACCGCGACACTCCCCCTGTCCCTCAATGGAACAGGTGTGCTTGGATTATGCTTCACTCCCCCATCCCCCCCTCCCATCCCTCCCCCAGGCCTTCACCCTCCCCTTCACTAGCCCCAAAATCCTCCCCCAATGTAATCTTAACTTCCTCTCACCCCATAGCCTCCCTCTTGTCTTCTCTCCGCCCCAATAACCGCTACCCCTCTTCCCTGTGTCTACCCAATTGTTCCCTCCTCCCTCCCCACCTGGCCCTTCCCAGTTCGTTAGTACTACGCTTTAGTTTTACAGTTACTTAACTGCAGTTTTAAAAGACGCACATTGTGATGTGTACAAAAGAACGATGTTGATAACGATAAAGAAAATGAATAATTCTATATTTAAACCGTGGTGAGGTTGGTGGTGATGATGTAGGAACCTGCATGCTGTACTGAGCTTTAAAGGGAACTGTGGGTCGGACAGCCTTGATGGCCACCTCCTATGAGTTGGGCTTCTCCTTATCTCTTTTTTTTCTCCATTTAGTTTTTTTTTTTTGTTTTTTTTTCCTTTCCAATAAATATTTTTTAACTATTATTTATATAAAACACTTCCCAACCAAACCATTCTAGATCTCCGCCTCGTTACTTAATTTCTGACACGGATAAAGCAGTGGAATTGTAGCGGTTCACAAACGAGGCTTGAAAAGAAAAACTGGAGTAGATACGCTCTTTGGTTTCTCAAAGGTTTGAGAGAAAACCTTTTAAACGCAATTATTCAAACACTCCTCTGAGGCAGAAGACGCTAGGACTTAATCATTCTTTACATTTCTTTCTAAATCGGTTTCCTGATTTATGGGAAGAAAGAACATTTAACTCGATCTCCGGTTATTTTCTCTCTCTCTTCAAACTCGCTTCACCCTGAGCCCTCGAGCGCTGGCACGCGCAGAAATCTGTGCCACTGATGACCACTTAGCTCATCAGCAAACTGACCAATCACCGGTCCTTTCACGCCCTTTGTTGTTCCAATCACGTCCCTGCGAGCCCCGCCCCCTTCCTTACGCAACTCGCCGTCAGCCCGGTGGCAGAAAATAGATCAGAGAGCAGGTGAGTCACCGGCGAGGGAGGGCGAGAGATAAACGGCGCCCACGTCAGAAAGAATAACAAAGACAACGAGTTGGGGAGACGATGCTGTGTGAAATGTGTTTTAGAAAAGCTCTGCCAATATGAAGGTCAAATTTGTAGGCCGAAATGATAACCAGGTTTCTGGTGAATAATGTTGACCAGTGCGTAACAGCGGCCTACGTAAATACAAAGCAAAAGACGTCAGTTATATATTCAATGCCCTTTTTGAAAGTGTAGACAACCCAAAACACAATTTACCTCGTAAAAACATTTTTTTGAAATGATTTGCCTTTGTATCCTGGTTGGCTTTCCTCATAGAAACATCTGGAACATCTACCCCTATGGTTGTGTAACCTATATGGATATTTCTTCTTTACTGGCTATTTTTACCAGATTAAAAAGTAGTGGAACTTCATCACAAATCACGATGGGGATTCATTTTGTACACACATTTAAAATAGGCCATTATAACCGTTAGGCGCAACTGAAACGTGTTTTTATTTTGAAGACATTGTAGAAGATATATTTTTCTTCGTTCAAAGTTCAAAGATGCTCAGGTGTTTGACGGTTGGCCGGTGGAACTATTCGACGGTTGGCCGTGACGTCAGACAGAGGTCAACTGAAAATTAGTTTAGTAAAATAACGAGTACAAATCCAAAGCGAAGTCACAGAGTAATATGTAGAGGTTTAACGTTAAATATTTCTTTAGCATTAATTTTTCAACTCAAGTTGGACACCATTATTGAACCTAGTGTCTAGCCTACTTTTCAAACCTATTCATTGAATACGAAAAAAAACAAGGTTAAATCAAGTAAACTACATTATTTAGTAGTTATAAAACATCGAAATAACATTTCCAGTTAGAGAAGAATGAAGCGACAAATAAAACCACAAAACTGTCGCATTGCACTGAAGATCGTTACAGTGCCTCCGCCAATCAACTGACTGATTTTGAAACCCAACACTAATTTCTCATCTCGTGGGGGATCCCGCGTGCAAACTCTTCTCCAGGCGCTGTCGTCATCTGTCAATCGATCTGGAGGTGGTGGTGGGGGGGTGCGGTTGACGTAGCCTACCAGACTGACATCAGACTTCAGACACACACGCGCACGCACGCGCAAGGTTGAAGGAAGCTTCCGGATTTCCCTCCTCCGCGTGCAGGAGTTGCAGCGCGAGGAGAACCCCTGGGTTTGGCGGTAAGCGGACCAGCACAAACCAGGGCTGACGTGCCTCTTAGCAAAAAGAGGCCAAAGACGCCATGTTATGAAACACAATAACATGACGTAACACTAGCAAGAAAGACATGAATGAAGACGCAACCAAATTAATATGTGAATATTAAGCCAAAATATCTGATGAATATCTTGGTTATTAAGCTGAAGTCTGATTTCATCTGCGTTTACCTCAGGCCGTCACGAAGGATAAACTGTCTCCCACAGTCCTCGGTCCTTAAAAGACTTCAACAGCCAGCAGACTGGATAATAACGTACGAAACAAATCATACATTTTGTATCTTTGTTATTCTCAGATAGTAGAAACAGAAACGGACGAGAAACGAGACTAAAAAGAAGAACGGAAAGACAAGGAGACAAACTACCACTGCTACAACCCAGGAACAACAGTTGGATGACTGAACATGTTTATTTTTTTTATTATATTTATTACTTAACTGGATGAAGGAACACTTGAATAACGTTTGAGGCAGCTGCCGAACATTTGAGGTGACGTGAAAAAGATGAGAAATTAGGCGAACGGACGAGACAAATTGCACGAAGCCTTCGATCCCTTCAAAGTGCTTTGTTTGTTTGTTTGTTTGTTTTCTTGTTTTTCTTGATTAAAACTGTACAATGTCACTTACGTGGTTTACACACAGCATGCTGTACCAGTACGCTAGTGCACGAGGGGTTAAGGAGGGAGGGGGGGGGGAGAGAGAGACTGTCATAAGCGGAGAAAACGAAACAACCTTCCCTTACGTCTCCTCGTTGAAGTCTCAAGGGGGAAAGAAGGGCTGGCTACCCTGTCTCAGGAAGAGGAACTGTGGCGTTCGCAGAGAAAAGAAGACGTCATTGAATCATCAACATCCAGATAAGACGAGTCACGTGTTGCCGTGGCGTCACAGTGAAGGCAGGAGTCTTTATGGAACACACCACACCCCCGAAGAATGCCAACTAGAAGACTGGGGGGGGGGGGAGAAAGAGGTGGGAGGGGAGGGGGCAGTGATGAAGTTAAGGGAGTCCTATGCTGTTCTATAAACCGCACAGCCAGTGTGTCGAATGTGCTGCTCTAATGTCTATGGGAACACCATAAGGTCTTACTGTGGACGAGATTCAAATGCCATAGAAAAACGAAATATCTCGAATTGAAAGGGGGCAGGGTCGAGGGAGGGCAGAATCGAGGGGGGGAGGGGGGGGCAGGATCGAGGCGGGCAAGGTCAAGGGGGGGCAGGATCGAGGCGGGCAAGGTCAAGGGGGCAGGGTGGAGAGAGTGTCCGTCACACAGGGCTGTGGTCGGGGGAGGACGAGATGGTCACAACCCCTAAGCACTCTGGGCCCCGCTGGCCTAGGCCCGAAGTCAGGGGCTGGCCTGTCCTCCTCAGCCCAGCATAGAGCCTGTCCTCCAGGGTGCCAGCTAGCTTATCTCCCAGGCTGCTCTGGGGCTGAGTGAGGAAGCCTGGGTTGTGGATGCCCCCTGGGGGGTGAGGGTGTCTGGAAGGGAGGCGATTAGGGTCTGTTGGGGGAAGGGAGCTAGGGAGGCGCTGTGTGATTGGAGGGGTCAGGGTAAGGAGTCGGCTTTCTGATAGGATAGCCTGGCTGCTGTTGTTGTTTCTGTTGTCCACTTTTGGGTCCATCCCCCCAGCCTGTCCAATGAACATCTCGGGTGGCCCCCTGACTCGATCCTCATTGGTTGAAATCCCCGGCTCTCTGTCCCCATTGGTCGACTCACGACCATTCTTTGACACACCCTCACAGTCTAAACCTTTACTTCCTGCGGCCTCGCTCGCCACCGCTCTCTCACCGGCTAGCGATTTCCCCTCCTCGCTCTCATTGGTCACTCTCTCGCCAGATCCTCCCTCATTGGCCGCTCCCTCGCCAGCTCCTCCCTCATTGGCCTCCTCATCTGCAGCAGAGGCGATCCGTGAGAGAGTGCTGTGGTATCGCGTGTCCAGAGGGTACCCCGCGCTCTCCCCCCTGCGGAGCGGGGTGAACCTCTGTCTCTCCAGGGAGGGGGAGTACCTGCCCCCCCCAGCCCCCGACCCCCCGGCCCCCGCCCCGGGGTCGCTGTACTGCTTGTGTCGTTGCCACTGCTTTCTGAGGTGCACCCGGGACCGATGGCGTGAGCGCACCGGAGAGTCGGGCTGGTCAAAGCGAGGGTCGTGCCGGAGGAACTCGTTGAAGAGCGCGTCGGTCTTCTCATCGATGCTGTAGTCGCGGCGACGCAGACGGGGCCGGTGAGGGGAGGTCGGGGGGAGGGGGTTGATCGGAGGGGGCAGGGTAGGCTGAAGCGGAGCTTGCTGGGGTTGTTTGAGAGGAAGTGGAGAGGGGGTGTGGAAGGTGAGGGTCTGTTGTCCAGAACCAGAAGAGGGCTTGGTCCCTGGCTTGTCTCCCCACTCAGAGATGCCCTCCCCCTGGGAGATCTGGTCCTCCAGCTCCTCCTGGAACAACCGTGTCTCGAAGCTTTCGCACACCGAACCCTTTCGGGGCAAAAACACATCACATCAGGCCGTCAGATCACATGTTTTCAAACACGCTAGGACACTCTACAAGGAAGCGCTCGCTTCACGCTTCACTCAAGCAGGAGCAGAGCAGAGAACTTGCACAAAAAAAACTCCAGCAAAACACAGCTGAATCAGCAGGACGTTTTTTGGAGTTAGATTATAAGATTAAGTAAAAACACTGTGACAGTATATCCAGTGGTGCAAGTGCCCCAGTAGAGTTTGGTACAGTTATGGGAGGAGGGGGAAGGAGGAGAAGGATGTGGGAGAAGAATAGGAGGAGGAGGAGGAGGAGGAGAAGCAGAAAAGAGGTGGAGTGGGAGAAGGAGGAACGAGGAGGAGTGGGAGAAGAAAGAGGAGAAAAGAGGAGGAGGAGAAAATAGGAGGAGTAGCGGGAGGAAAAGAAGGAGGAGGAGTGGGAGGAGGAGAAGAAAAGAGAAAGAGGAGCATAGCATAGTAACAGACATAGCTGTACCTTCCTGCCGGAGCTGGTGAAGAACAGCCTCCTCTCAGATGCAGTCTTCCCCCGGGGGCCCCCCGGGGCCCCGAACAACCGCAGCTCCTCCGGGGCCCTCGACGGCGCCTCGATGGACGCGTAGCCGCTGTCCATCTGCAGCAGTTTCCTGCTCCCTCCCTCGCCCTCCCCGCCTCCCCCGCCTCCCCCGTTCCCCACCTCCCCCTCCCTGCCCTCGGCCCCTCTGTCTCCCCCTTCTCCCGTTTCTCCCTCGGGTTCATCGTCCAGGTCCTGGGAGAGGCAGCTGTCCAGACCGGCCCGCGCTCCAGCGCCCCCTAGCGAGCATATGCTGTCGGCGTCGCTGCGGATCGACTCCCTGTCAGTGCTGCTCTGGTCGGAGGAGGCGTACTGCTCCAGAGAGGCCCTCAGGCTCCAGATGTCTCGGTAGAGCGACAAGCTCTCCTGACGACTGAGACAGAAGGAGTCTGACCCCCTCCTGGCCTCCGCCCCCAGACCCCCCTCTGCTCCCGCCTCCTCCCCTTGGCTGGCCCCCATCCTGGGTTCCTCCAGTCCAGGGGGACCCCCGGCCCCAGAGCCAGAGCGGCCCCTGGCTGCCCCTGGCTCAGACCTCCATCCTGCCCCTGGGGCCTCTGCTGGCATCTCTTCTGTTTTCCTGCTGGGCTCCATCCTGCCTTCCCCCCTGGCCCCGGCCCCAGCCCTGGCCCCGGCCCCAGCCCCAGCCCCTTCTTCCTCTACCCTCTCCTCTCCTGGATCTAACCATACTTCTAAAGTGTCTTCAGGTTCTGTTCTCATTACTGTGTCTGTCTCAGCCTCCCCCCTCTGCTCTATCCTGGCTCCAGCCTCTTCCCCGGCCCCAGCCTCTTCCCCAGCCTCTTCCCCAGCCTGGCCCCGCTCCACTCCCCTTCTTTCCCCTCCTCTCAGTTAGCCCAGCCCCTAGCGTCATGCGCCTTCACACCCTGAACAACAGACCCTTGTACAGCTACCTCGCCAGCATCGACGACTGAGCGTTATACTCCTTCCCCACCCCCACCGCGCATCCTGACCAACCCAGGTTAGCCCACACCCCCCGCCGGCACCGCAGATCACCGCAAACCGCCACCACCGCCTCCAAGACTACTAAGACCTTTCCCCCCAACCCCCATCCAACCACGGCCGAGACGCCCCAGGGCCGCCACAAACGACGCGACATGCCCCACGACGATCCAATGCACCCGCCGCTGAGTTCGCAGCACCGCCTTCACCCGACCGAACACCCGCCCCAACCCACCCACCCGCAACACCCACTCCACCCACCCCACCATGCACCAATCCACCCCCCGCCGCACCCCATGACTCACAAGGCCGTCCTTCCCCGCGCAGACTCGCCGCCGTCCACCGCCACCCGCCCACCACCCACACCAACACTCCACGCCCGCAACCACAGTCAAAAGTCCACACACTCACACCCCAACCACCAATCCCCACCCACGTACCCCCGCCCCACCACCTACTGCATCCTCTTCAGCCATCTCTCGGCGCTATCAAAATACCACGCTAGGACGTCAACACACCTCTCTTGCCGCACCCGCCGCCCCCCCACAGTACCCCGCGCGCCGGCCGCAAGAGCGAGGGAATGC
>BROE01000001.1:14155129-14168198 GCA_036571765.1 Plecoglossus altivelis
CGTGTGTGTTTTTTTTTAGCCTGGGCAGTGAGATGGTTTTCTGATCCAGAAAATGTGTTAGGTATTGTGTTAGTGTTTGTGTAACAGATCTGTGTTGTGTTTGCGTAACAGGCCGTCTTGTAGCAATGCGTTGCTGTAGACTTTCTAGGTCAGTTAGGTTGTCTCCTACAGCATCAGGGGGCTATTTTGAATGAGCGAAGTAGCTTGCTTCCTGTGTGGCCGTGATGTGCATACGCGTTTGTGAGTTTGCGTGTGTACAGGTGTGTGTGCACCCAGTTCTTCATTTCACTTCTGTGTGAACTGTAAAGCTGTGTGTGTTTCAGTGAGAGCGCTTGTGAGTCTCAGTGTGTGTGTGTGTGTGTTTCAGTGAGAGCGCATGTGAGTCTCAGTGTGTGTGTGTGTGTGTTTCAGTGAGTGTGTGTGTGTGTGTGTTTCAGTGTGTGTGTGTGTGTGTGCGTGTGTGTGTGGGTGTGTGGTTGAGCTCTCGGGGAGTAACAGAACTGACAGGAGCCGTTTTCTTAGAATTGTCCCACTGTCAAGTTCACACTTCGGTTAGTCCACATGAGCAGCATACACACGCGCTCACACGTTACTTCACACACAGTACACCCACAGACACTTCCTGAAACCAACCCTCTTCCTCCTTCTCTCTCGGCCTCCCAGGTCAGTGACTTCCTGTCTGGGCGCTCACCTTTGACCCTGGCGTTGGGAATCGGAGCTCACCTGATGTACGTTCAGCTTCAGCTGGCCTCGCAGAACGCCGTCGGGCAACAGCACCATGGCAACCGCAACGGGGGCAAGGTGCATTCTGGGAAGACAGGGTCCTCCAGGGTGTCCCGGCCGTACCCGTCCCCCACGAACCCCTCCTACGTCTCCCACACTGTGTCACCCGTTGGGACTTCCTCACCTCCCTACCACAGGACCCCTGTCATCCGTCACCCTCCTCCCCACGCAGCCTCCCCTACCTCCTCCCCTCTCCCCTCGCACGGCCCCCCTCCCTGTCTTCCTCTCTCCTCCGCTGCGCCTCTCTACCCCCCTCACGCGGTCTGCCCTAGCCCTGCGGCCCCCAGCCCTGCGGCCCCCAGCCCTGTGGCCCCCAGCCCTGTGGCCCCCAGCCCTGTGGCCCCCAGCCCTGCACCCTCTAGCCCAACACCAGCAGCCCCGTTCCCAGAGGTGAGGACACTAACACACTGGACACTGTAGTACTGGATAACTTTGCAGTACTATATAGTATAGTACTATATAGTACTATATAGTATAGTATAGTACTATATAGTATAGTACTATATAGTACTGGATAGAACTATTGTGCTGGATAGTACTGAAAATACTGCAGTACTTGATAATACTATAGTACTAGAATGTATATTGGATTTGAACACAGTAGTAGTAGTAGTTTTAACACAAGTTTAAGGGAGTATTCATGTAGTTTTAGTTGGAAGTTACTGGGTTTATAGGTAGGAGTATCGTAGTGTAGCATGGTGTCCGGATGAGGGCTGGTTTTTGACTGAAACAGGAACATAAGAAGCCTCATGGAGCTCATGTTTCCCTGGTTTTCCTCAAAGTGCCGTTTGCTGCAACCCACTTCACACACGCACGCACGCACTCACACACACACACACACACAGGCACTGAAACACACACACATGCTCACTCAGAGACCGGCAAACCATTTCACACACACACACACACACACACACTTAGAGACCTGAAACCCACTTCACACAGGCCCACACTCAGAGGCCTGCACACACACACACACACACACAGGCCCACATGCGCGCACACTTAGAGGCCTATACACACACACACACACACACGCAGGCACTGAGACACACACACACACACACACAAGTTCTCTTTAGTTTTGCTTGTAATAAAAGGGTCACGCCTATCAAATGTGATCACATTGGAATGATTGCGTCATACCTCCACTGACCAGTCAACTCCAAACCTTGAATCTGAACCCTTTTTGTGACTTTGACTCTTTAAACACACCATATGCGCTGATTAAATGGTGCTTTGGCAAGTTGTATTATACTTCATGTTATGGTTGGTTGAACCGTCTGATCATGGCTGTTGCAGGAGTCCTGTTCCTCCTCCGCTCCTCCTAGCAGGGAACCAGGAGCGGTCATTGAGAGCTTTGTCAGTCACTCTCCTGGAGTCTTCTCCGGAACGTTCTCAGGTAAGCCTTCAGAGAATCGGGCGGTGTTCCGTGGTGACAGAATGGGAGGGTCACAATTACATTTGGAATGTGTTCTAACTTCTTTCTCTCCTCTCCTCCCTCCTCCCCTCCCTCTCCCTCTCTCCTCCCTGTCCTCCCCTCCCCATCTCCTCCCTGTCCTCCCCCTCCCTCTCTCCTTGCTCTCCTTCACCTCTCTCCTCCCCCTCTCCCCCCCTCCCTTACCCCTCCCCCTTCCTCCCTCTCTCCTCGCTCTCCTCCACCTCTCCTCCTCCTCCACCTCTCTCTCCTCCCCCTCCTCCCCCCAGGTACCCTTCCTCCCATTAGCCAGGGTGGCGTCACCCACCCCAGAAGAGGCATCGCAACCATCCTTCAGATCCTCAACGACTTGCTCAGCGCCACGCGTCACCACCAGGGGGCTCCAACCTCCTGCCAGCTCCGCGGCCCTGGCCCTGCTTCCCCCTCCTGCCCTCTGACCTCCGACCCCCCCACAGCCACTGCCGCCACTGCCCCCTCCAGAGCTACCTCAGAACCCAGCGACAGCAGCTACAGTCAGGGGCATCGGCTTCTGCAGCCCAGCCCCTCAGCAAAACACACAGGTGAGATGTTCAGCTGGAGAAGTGAAGTGACGTATTGTCAAGTATGGTGACCCATACTCGAAGTTAACCCTCTGCATTTAACCCATCCCAGTGCACACACAGCAGTGAGTAGTGAACAACCGCACGCACACACAGTGAACATACACCCAGAGCAGTGGGCAGCTATTGCTCCAGCACCCGGGAAGCAATTGGGGGTTCGGTGCCTTGCTCAAGGGCACCTCAGTCATGGTATCGAAGGCAGAGAGAGTGCTGTTTGTTCACAATCCCCACCTTCAATTCCTGCCGGTGGGAGAATCGAACCAGCAACTTTCAGGTTACAAGCCCGACTCCCTGACTATCAGGCCACGACGTGTGCCGACAAGGGAGGACGCCATGTTTATAAGTGCAGTTGCTGGGAGTCCATTCTCAAAGTTGCCATAGGATAGAGCCACAGTCATGAAAAGTACTAAGGTTATATTGGATTAGGCCGAAACTGTTTCCTCGCATAGAGCCAAAATGGATGCCAGAATTCCTAGTTAACCATTGGGAAAGGAGTGAGGGTATTATTAGGAAACTGATACTCTGCTCTCAGTCTTTAACTGTAGCTGCTGATTATCAGTCTGCCAGCGCACGGCTACACATTCAAGTTTCCAAGTCACTAATGTGTTTTATAAGCGGGTTTGTGTGTGCGTGCATGCGTGAGGGTGTGTGTGTGTGTGTGTTAGGGCAGTTAAAGCTAGTACTCCAGGCTGAATTAGTCACACCCACACACACACAAGCCACACACGGTGCTGGGAACGTGACCTTTCTCTCCATGTGGGTTACCTATGAGGCCTACACTGCACTTTAACTGTCTGAGGGTGGAAACCTGCTAATGATGTTGTAATCATCAGATACCTGAGGAGTTCTGGGTCAGGGCGTCATGGTAACCGCACAGTCAGCTACAGGACATTAGCAGTCGCAGAACGATCCTGTGACATGAATTGAAAAGGAAGCCCCTCAGGCTTTGTCGAGAAGCAGTTCGACAGACGGGTGCCCGCTCATTTCCCTTCCAATGGCCTCTTCCTCCCCTTCTCCCACATCCTCCCCCCCTCCCCCCTCCTTCCGTATGCCCTCCTCCTCTTTGTGGGAGTAAACAATGTAGATTAAATCAACCATGAAAGGAAGCTCATTTAAACAACACAAGGCACGCATAGGAGCCATTTAAACAACAGTGCTTTTGGTCTTGCAAAACAACTGACTGTTCTCTCGCCTCTTCTCTCCCCCTCCTTTCCACCCCTGCCTCCCTCCCCCTCCCTCCCCCTCACCAGGTGATGGAGGTTCCCAACAGCAGCCGTCGTCCTCCGAGGAGAACCGAGCGCTCCGTCGCAAGCTGGAGAACCTTCAGCTGCTGATGTACCAGAGACGTCTCTGCAGACGGGCGCGACGCGGCACTCACCCCTCGCACACCTCCGCGCACCCCTACTCCCAGCGCCTCCGCCACCCCTGGTCGCCCGGGCAACGCAAGGCGGCCCGGCGCCACAGCAACAGCAGCCTGTCGGGCAGCGAGGGAACGTCCCAGGACGACACGGAAGCGGACGAGGTCATGGAGGAGTCTCCGTGGAAACCGGAGCTGACCTCCGACTTGGTGGTGGCGTGAGGAGGAGGATGGAGGAGAGAGAGAGGGAGAAGCTAAGGAGACGTGAGGTAGAGAAGTGAGAAAAGAGGAAATGGCCTTGGATGATCAGACATGTGGATAACACTGCAGACGAGGCCTGCATCACCATCTTCGAATATCTATTTTGAAACCAGACTTGTTGCCACGAGGAATCGTACTCTTGCCGAGAAGCTTTGGGAACAGGAAGTGAGGTTCTCCCCTGTCAGGGACAACAGGGAACTCCCATACTTGCTGTCCAGTGTGCCATGTGACTTTCCACACTTCCTGTTATGCGCCATCTTTGATTCTGATCCAACAGGAAGCACTGTAACATTAACCCCCCCTCGCGAACACGTTAGAATTCATCCCTTTTCCTCTGGCAACTGCTGGTGTGTCTACTGGGGTGGTGGTGGTGGGGGGGGTGGGGGTGAAGCTGGAAACATGTAGCATAGAATTGTGTGCTGTGGAGCAGCATCATCCAACACCGTCTTTCGTCTGTGTGGTAGATGTAGCTTGATGCGCTGCAGCTGTAGAAAAGGTGCTGGACTGTTGTCCTGCCAGACTGACGCAGCTGTAGAAAAGGTGCTGGACTGTTGTCCTGCCAGACTGACGCACTCGTCTTCATAAGCACTGTCGTACATGAATGTTTGGTGTCCTGTGACTAATTAATGCCTTAAGCATGCACGTCTTGTCAAGAATGTATATAGTGGTTAGACGCTGTAAGGAAAAACGAAACGTTTGACTGAAGCAATATTTCAATGTTGTCTGTTTTTTAAATCAGTTTCTAGGAATTGAAATTAAAAAGCCTAGTGGTAAACCTAGTTGGAGGTTTGTTTTTCCCCCTCCCCCAAAGTCACCTACAAGGCTGACTTGGGGAACCAACTTGCAAAGCATTAATGCAGGATGGCAGATGGACAGCCCTCGGAACAGGAAGTGATGTTGTGCAAGAGCCCAGGAAGTGGTATAGTCACCTGGCCACGGTTCAAGCTTACTTGCATAACCTCTTAAACACCTCAGACAAAACGTGACTGAAATATTGCTTTAAAGGGTTTATATTTTATTTTAAAAATGCACCACTGAACAAGAAACATGGATGGGAGAGTCACTGGAGAATGATTTTCCTGCTGGAAACAAGAGTCACATGGCTTTCTGCCCTCTGATCTGCTGGCACCTCTCTCCCTGTAGGAGACAAGCACAAACTGAGCTCCAACTAAACAAAATGATCAATTCCAGTTTTAAACGAAATCCCCATCAGCTCAGTGTAAAGAGAACTGTATCTACTGGAGATTTCAGCTCTACATTAATCCCATGCAGCAACTAGACTAAAAGCATGCGTCGCAACCTTAAACCACCCCCCCCCCACTGTAGAACGTAAAGAGGGGGGCCCCCCCGTAGAACGTAAAGATGGGGGGGCCCCCCCATAGGGGGAGACAGTTGACTCACGTTTCCTGTTGCATGACTGAACACAGGAGCCAGGAGCGGTGTGGTAACATACAGATACACTGCAATGGAGGAACATCTGGCAAACGACAACACATCTGATCATACAGTGCTGCATTCTCCAAGTACATTTTTATCAAAACAAATCACTTAAACCCAAAACTGCAATGTAAATGTTGTACTTCACGCTAAAAGCGCCGACATTAAAAAGATAATGCAAGTAAAAAATCCTCAGTACCCAAGATTCACACTGCACATTTCAGCACAGTTTCATCAAGATGAGACACTGGTACTAGTCCAGGTCTCGTCTAGACTAGGATTTTGCAGGCCTGGGATTACAACTCCCTTGGTGTTCAGATTAAGTGTGTAATCTGGTATTGAAGGGGTCTGTTCTACGTTGTGATATGGCGACACCACAGGAATAAAGTCCCGAGTTCTTGGTAATATTATATGGACACTTAACAGGTGCTTTTTTCCCCCAAAGCAACATGAACTTGTGCAGATTAGTTACCGTATCCTTCAGGGGTATCAGAGTGTTTTGGTCCACAAAGGTGAACATCTTCAAGATGAAGCGCTTGTGGTGGCTGGGGTACAGAACGTCAGAGGGCTCCACAGGGACCAGGGTGGTCAGGAAACGGTCATCTTGGTAGGGACACCTGGAGGGAGGAGCAGGGTGAGGAAGATTCTGGAGGGGAGTCAAATCACCGTCTACACCAAGGTCATTGGCTGACCCAAATATTATGTTGTCTATGAAAACTACAACTATTATCTGATACAAAGCCACAAGACGAGGGATTTTTAAAGTGTGAATACACCAGATCCCCAGGATTAGATGGAGAAGGCGGCCATTTTGTTGTTCAGTTACCCGTTGTACAGGAGGTCCCACTGGGGTAGACTGAGGGCGCTGGGAGAGGCGGTGGCCCAGCAGTGATCTAGCATCAGGGTCAGACTTGGGTCATTCCGGCCCAGTATGTTCACCTCTACATACACAGGCTCCCTCAGCACTTTGGTCACAGGGTAGTCTGCCTCAGAGTAGAAGGAGGTGAAGGCCTCCCTTGCTGCAGGAAGACAGGAGGTCAGATTAGAGGCACAACTGCAGCTAGTGCGAGAATTAGACCATGGTAAAAGAAAAAAAAATCACTTTATGATCTCCTGCACCAACTTCCCACAGGCAACTGTCATATTAAAATATCCTTGGGCAATGACGTTAAGTTTGGAAGCCAACCGTCTCCAAACTGGTTTCGGCTTTGACAAGCAGCGCTACATATTGCGTTGGGACCAAAAACAACTGACGTTCAAGATTGAGGTCATGGAGTAACTTAACTAGCGTTGAGTGAACCTACTCCTGCTAGGTGTTTAAACCGCACTTAGAAGACAGTTCACAGCAAACCGGTATACAAAAGAGTTTCTATGGAGATATTACCATGGAGACAACCATGGCCTGACACCCACTTACCAATCACACAGCCCTTGGTAAGGCAATGTCCGTTAGCCAATCTGAGCTGCACCCTCAAGGTTCCCATGGCAGCGACGGAGGCCGGTGGCTGTACCGGCAGCACCTCAAACGCCACCGCCTCGACAGACAAGGTGGAGTAGCGACACTGGAACAGCAGTCTGGAAAAACAAGACATTTGGTGTCTAGGCCCTGTGCTTTAGTCTGAGGTCTGAACTAAACCAACATGGTTGTCAAAACCCTCCGTGGACTTAATATTCAGGTTTCTTTCACCCCCTCGCTGAAGCAAGTAGACATAGGGAGGGGGGATTACAAGCCTGTATCAAGTTGTTCCTGCAACAGGGTAGTGACCACTAGTGAGATTTGTTTGTGGTCTGAAGTGGAGACGACTTACTCAAAATGGCTGTCCCTTGTTATGGATCCACTGGTGCCAAAGGCAACATTGTACGTAGACAACATGTTGTTCTCATAGATCACGAAACCATCATCCTCCTAAAGGAGAAGCAATAGTACGAATCAGGAGACTTCATTTGTTTGAGCAATTAATCAGAGATGTGATCTTTAGTAACATGGTTTCTTGGTACATCTTAAACCACTTACAGTCACAGTGGTGCCACATTCCGTCACGGGGAACTGGAAGATTGCAAAGGCTGAATTGGCAGCAACAGGACTGCAGGGGGCGTCATTTCCTCCCAGCAAGCGAAGGGAATCCAGGTCTAGGGTTGGCAGGGTGGAATCTCGAGCAATCACCAGCACAAACTGCCCATCTTTGGTACACTGCACAGTCACTGGTGTGGGAAGATAACAGGTAACCACAGTAACCACCATGGCAAGTGGAATGCAATAAACCCAATCATGAACTTCCCACCACAACGAAAACAAACCGTATATTGCTAGGTTCATGGGGGGAAGAAACTAAGCCAAATTCCCACAGTTCAAAACCTCCCCAGACATAAACCAGCTAGTCACAAACCTGCTTTTCCATAGTAGCATTTGCGGCCATCGTGACAGCAGTCAATGGCCTGGCATTTCTCCGCTGTAATATCAGGTAGTCCGCATGTTACCCTCCTGCTAACATCTACCACACACTTGGCGTAGTCGGGGCTATCCTGCACCATGTTGCTCAACTGTTCGTCCCACTCAGTCTCTTGAGGCCACAGGCTGTTCTGGTGCCACAGAGGCATCTCAGGCTGTTGGGGTCCAGCGGGTCGCTGGGGCCTTGGGAGGCGCTGCGGTTGCTGGGGCCATGCGGGTCGCTGGGGCCCAGCGGGAAGCTGTGGTTGCTGGGGCCATGCGGGCCGCTGCGGTTGCTGGGGCCATGCGGGCCGCTGCGTCCCAGCGGGCTGCTGCGGTTGCTGGGGCCATGCGGGCTGCTGCGGTTGCTGGGGCCATGCGGGCCGCTGCGTCCCAGCGGGCAGCTGCGGTTGCTGGGGCCATGCAGGCAGCTGCGGTTGCTGGGGCCATGCAGGCAGCTGCGGTTGCTGGGGCCATGCAGGCAGCTGCGGTTGCTGGGGCCATGCGGGTCGCTGCGGCCCAGGTTGTTGAGTTTGAGGTTGTTGGGGAACTGTGGTCCTCTGTGGAACCGTGATCCTAGGTGGTACTGTGGTCCTCTGAAGAACCTGGGGAAGTGTGGGCCTCTGGGGAACCGGGTAAACCTCAGTCTCCTGGGAGTCTTCCAACTCCTGGGAGTCCTGGGACCCAGGCCACTGGCTCTGCAGGGGGTTTTCAAGCCCAGGCCACTGGGTCTGCGGTGGACCTTGGGACACAGGCCACTGGGGGCCCTGGGTCTGCAGGGGGTCTTCAGGCTCAAGTGGCTGGGTCTGTGGGGACTCTTGGGATGCATGCCACTGGGGGCCCTGGGACTGCAGGGGCCCTTGGGACGTATACCACTGGGGGCCCTGGGACTGTGGGGGAACCTTAGGTTGCGGGGGCCGCTGTGGTCTCTGAGGTCGTTGTGGTGGCTCCGTCCGATGGGGCCACTGTGGTCTCTGGGGCCACTGCGACCTCTGGGGCCGGTGAGGTTTCTTGGGTTGTGGAGTTGAATCCTGTGGAGGTTGCAAACCCGAAGATGCATCTGGTTGTGGAGGAGACCACAACCACCCCTCAGTCTGTGCCCACGTGTCACTGACAACCATAACAAGGACTGCTAAACAAAGGCACCATATACCCAAACACTCCATGACTGCTCTACAGAGAACTAGACTCGTGATTTCCTACCCAACCGAGAGCCTTTTTTTAAAAGGGTGACCCCGCCCCTTTTCTTGTCATCAAAGCTGATAACGTTCCAGCCCTGAGGAACCAATCAGATTTGGGATTGTTGATTGGTCTGACAACGTCTGAGAACAGCTGCATTGCCTCTCAATCTGGAGGCTTGATGACCAAGACGTGCTTAGAATGACCTCGCTCTGAGTGAATGTTCGATCAGTCCTCAATAAGCACAATCAAAATGAGCAACTTAATTGAAAACCTGCACTTGTTTTAAGATTTATTTTGAATTAATGTGGGGTGGGGGTGGGGGTGGGATTTTCAGAAGAGGCACTTTGGGTTGCTAGGTAACTCTAAATTGAGGCACTTTAGTTGCTAATTGCGAATGACTAATGATGGTTTCTAAGGAGTACACAGACCACTTAGCTGACCTCGTTTTCCAGTTTCCGAGTTTGGAAGACGCCTAAATTGAATACATGGTGGTTTCAAGATTTCACTTCCTCTTTATGGCAGTTGTGGTGTCATCACTACTAGGAAAACTTAAATGTCATAAAATGCATGAAACGGGTCAACTTTACAAACGGCAACCAACCGCTTTTATCCTAATTGTCAAAAAACAAAGTTTATTTTAACATATTTTTTTAAACAAAACGTTGGTTTGTTTTTTCTACCCAACCCCAACTAGTGTTCCTACAACTAAATATGCGAACTAAGTACAAATCGTCATACAATTCGTTGCTAATAAACTGGCTAATCTTTATTGTACTGAAGTTCTACATAACCGTCATCGTAGGTTTAAATTCGTTCGTTGTACTAATTTACTCATCCAATGAATCATAGAGCAATCAGTAATGGCACGGTTAAAACGTAGTTTAGGTCGTGCGAGAGAAGTATTGAACAGACTTGCACGGCTAGCCCTGTAGCCTAGCATGGGTTGGCAACAAGGTAGCCTAAAAGCCTAACGGGAGGCCGCTAATATTAAATTCACCGAGACTTAGGACAACCAGTATATGTTGTAATAACGACATTGTGCTCGCAGACTATGTGTGCGTGGTCTTTCGCGTTTAGAGTTCGGTTCTCCGTCGCTTACACTTAGTAGACTAGTCTATAATTTACTTTCAGTGGGAAATTGTCCGTGTTTTAATAGCTAGGTCTGTGGACGTCTGTAGATAAGACTTAGAGTTGGTGTCTGTACCGATGTAATCAGGTTACAGTTGTAGCAGAAAGGAAGTCAGGAATAAGGAAACTATGGACGATTATTAACCTACTTTTTTGTTTTTAGAAACAGATGGTCACTTGATTAGGGAAAGCTGGCATTTAAACAGGCCTAGCCTCCAATATTTTTATACTCTCTCCAGATTTATTTTCTTATCAACGATTTTCTTTGGTCTTTGGTCGAGTGTGCAATGACGGTGGATTCCCAACACGGCGCTGGTCTTGAAGTCTGTTAACTGTAACTTCAAGTGAATCTTGTACATAACCTTCATTTCGTGTTCCAATTGACAACAACGAGAGCGTGGGAGCTGTTATGTCGGCAGGCAGGCAGACGCGAAGTTCTAGATAGGACTCCAAATGGGAGACGGATGATAAACGGATAAAAAAGGCAGAGGATACTCAGACTATAGAAGGGTTTGTGTGTGGGAGAACATCATGGCTGTGATTATTCTGTCCTTGGTGTTGACCAGCAGTGAGTGGACAGGGCAGACTGTATCAGGACTCATCTCTCTCTCTCTCTGGACCTCCCACACACGACACACATAGTCTCCCCCCCCCCCAAACACACAAACAACACACACATACACGCACGTTCAGAAACACACTTCACCTCTCACTAACACATTCACAGTACACACACAGCACCTCCCACAGACAGGCTCTTGCAAACACGACGAAACACACTCCACTCCCCCTTCCTTCCCTCCCCACAAATATACACCTCACCAGCTACTGGTACACTGACTAATGGGGATCTATGCCTGCTGTAAGCCCTTAAAATAAGTTTCCATTTCAGTTTTAGAACTTGGTCTGAGGTTATGATGATAAGGTCTTTTGCCTCTTGTTGAAGTGTGTGTGTGTGTGTGTGTGTGTGTGTGGGGGGAGGGGCTGTTGAAGACCCTCAGCAACGTGATACTGGAGAGTCACGAAGTGTTATTAATCACTATGAATCACGAGGTCTAATCATGCCTCAAACCAAGGTGTTGCATTCAATTCTTTGCGCTATTTTTGGCTTCCCACACAGTGCTAATATTAATCAGGTATTAATCACTGTTGATGTTCTCTGTCCCCCAGCTGTAGGGAAACTTCGGGCGTTTTAAAATTTATTTATATTAAAAATTTTAATTTATTTTTTGCTACACGGACGATGTGCACAACTTGCTTTCATCTCACCGAAAGTGATCGAGTCAGACATGGAACGTTGTCGTCTGTAAATCGAACCTCACTTTTATCTATTCGACGAAACTTCTTAGCAACACCGGTCCAGTTGTGCATAACTCCCAAGTCATCATTCTGGGTCACCTAACGAAACACAACTGTTTTGTTCCGTGGAGTCAGTCGCTTTTCATTGATTAACTTTCGTTCGTTTTTTAAACGTTGCCTTGGAAGAATATGTATTTCCATACAACAGGGGAAGCACGGGACATGACACGCAGACACATAACGGCCTTTAGGAAAGAGCCATCTCCTACACGTGAAACTGTCACTATGGCAACGCTATCCTCCTCGGAATGTCATCTCTTGTTCACCTGTACTGCATGTTCTTTCACTGAGAAACAGAACTTCCTTTACCGTCACCCATTCTCTCTTCCTCCCTCGCTCTCTCCCTCTCTCTCTTCCTCCCTCGCTCTCTCCCTCTCTCTCTTCCTCCCTCGCTCTCTCCCTCGCTCTCTTCCTCCCTCCCTCTCCCTATCTCTCTCTTCCACTCTGTCTGTTGTCCTCTCTATTCTTCTCCCCTCTCTCTTTCTCTCTCCTCCCCCTCTCTCTCTTATACCTCTCCCTCCCTCTCTCCCTTCTCTCCCTCCTTTCTAACACACCTCTCTTATCTGCCTGCCTACAGCCACCTCTGGAAAACGACACCACGCAACAATTATTTAACTAACATAAGAAATCAATGAAAAACGGAACAAACAAAACATACAGTATAGCTGGAAGCTCACACACACACACGCACACACAGAAACACACAGACACACACACACAGACACGCACACACACACACAGACACACACGCACACACAGACACACACGCACTCCTTGTGAGATTTGGCCTGTAACATTATTAATCTGTCTGTCCAGAATCCTCACTCCTCCTGTTGTGCGAGCGGTTGCCACGGTAACGGCGGTAGCTTTGTTTTTTGCGTGCTCTGCGTTGGTGTGTTGGAGTAGGCGAGAGGGCGCGGTGAGACTGGCGATGTCACTAGACTGTTAGACAGTCAGGATGGTCGGACGAGATGGACACATGGGGGTGGCAATCAAGCTTCTGAGAGTGTGTTTGTGTAGCGTGTGTGTGGGTGTGTAGTGTGTGTGTATGCGGTGTCTGTGTGTGTAGTATGTGTCTGTAGTGTGTGTGTGTGTGT
>BROE01000001.1:14181449-14197509 GCA_036571765.1 Plecoglossus altivelis
AAGGGTCACATGAAGAGCAGCACTGCGACGCTGACAGGAAGTTAGCAGCACATCTGACAGCAGTTCCTGGTCTCTCCTGTGTGGACCCTCTGCTGGGCCACCCCAGGGGAAGTTGAACACCTGTCTGGTTCCCCCTGGAACTCACCTCGTTAGGGAGGAAGGAGAGGAAGGCAATGTCGGTGCGCTCACACTGCACCCTGAAGTCCTGGTGCAGGATCATGGGGGAGCGCTTGGGAGAGTACACCGTGGGGATATACTCCTGGGGGGAGAGAAGAGGGGGTGAGGGGAGGATGGAGGGGGAGGAGATAGGGTTAGGGTGGAGAGAGGCAGGATGGTGAGATTGGAGTGAAGTTGGGGAGGGGGGGGGCGGACCGATGAAGGCAGGGGAGTTTAGGATGAAGGCAGGGGGGGTTAGAATGAAGGCAGGGGGGGTTAGGATGAAGGCAGGGGGGGTTAGAATGAAGGCAGGGGTGATTAGGATGAAGGCAGGGGGGAAGTAAAGTGAGAAATGTGGAAAAAAGGGAGAAAGGGAGGTGAGAAAACACAAGATGGGACTCTGGTGCAGAACTGCTGCTCCCATCAGAGAAACCAGATGTTGCTCATCCTCTTAAACACGCTGGCGTTGGAGCGCGCTGGCTAGTCACTTACAAACATGCGCAGGTGTCGGGCACAGACCAGGCCGATGCAGCCGTTCTGGCCTGGACCACAGACCACCAGAACGGTGGGCTGACGCTTCTCCAGCGAGCCCAGTGGGAAGGCCTGCGGGCGGGGAGGAGAAGTGGTCTGAGGAGGGGGGCACATCCAGAACACAGGAGAGAGAGGGAGAGAAGAGGGGGAGAGGAAGAGAGAAGGGAAGACAAAGGTACTGACAGAGAGAGAGTGGAGAGGGAGATGATTGAGGGAGAGAAAGGAGGAGAGAGACAGGGAGGGAGAGGAGAGAGACAGGGAGGGAGAGAAAGGAGGAGAGAGACAGGGAGGGAGAGAAAGGAGGAGAGAGACAGGGAGGGAGAGAAAGGAGGAGAGAGGAAGCGAAGGAGAAAGAACTGGTAAAGATGAATGTATGGGACACAGACAGAAAGACAGAGGAAGAGGTTACCTTGGTGATGGCGATGGCACAGGCGTGGCCCCAGATCTCCATCAGCTGCTGTTGCCCATAGCGATACTCTCCTAACAACTCTGCTTCCATGGCAGCAGCCTCCTCCTTACTGATAGGGTGTTGAGAGTTGGTGGGAGGAGCATAGAGAACAACAACCCTCTTAGTATCCCCAAGATGCAAACTCACAGTAGGAGTCATGCTTATACAGCTGCCCAATCAATACCCTCCCCTGCTGATAACCAGGAAGTGAGGATTTGAACTTTCAAAAAGACATCTCAGCCAATCAGGAGCTCCTCCATTATGGATGAGAACTGCTTAGCAGGCTCCCTGACCTCCAGGGTTATCCAGGGGACCTCCTCTGACTCCAAGTCCCAGAGCAACAGCTGGTGCTGGGCAGGCAACCCAGGAGGGACCCCGTGGAGGAATGAAGAACATTCCAGGTCCTTTCTTTCTAAGTATTCCCAAGGCACTTTCAGCTCAGTGGAGTCTGTAAGGGACCCATTTGTAAACATGCATCATTGATCATCAGGTTTGGCTGATGGGAATCGAACTAAGTGGTTTTCCTTGAGGGAGGAGATCAATGTTATTTGAAGACAGGGTGATCAATAGGTCGTCCTATTTCAGGTGGCCCCCTGGGGAGCGAGCTATGCGCCCCTCGTCGCACCTGAGAGACTGATGCTGCTCCCATATGTCACAGAGAGAGAGGGGGACTGGCAGCATGCCAACTATGAGACAGAACGTAAACATATCGTACACAAATACACGATTTATCTCTCATGCTGTCTTCGTGTTCCGCAACTCCCCCTGTCCTAAGGGTCAAAAAGGCCCCACCCCCAACCTGGAAATAAAGCAGGTTTATTGAATTTCACCCTGTACTCTTTTTGGCACTGAAATGTGCATATGAAATATGCTACAAGCTATGCTGCACATGAATCAAAAAGATTGAGTTTAGTCTGAGGTCAGTCAAGCATATACAATCTAAATGTCTTATTGTGGGTGTGCGTGCATTCAAAATAGTTTGCAGTGTCTCACTAGACCCGCTGGGTTGTTCTGGTCATCACTGGTTATAACTGGTCATAACAGGTCAAAACTGGTCAAAGCTGGTCATAACTGCTGTGTTGCTGAGACATGACAGAAGCATCATGATGAGGAGCAGGTATGTCTGGCAGGACTGAGTGTGAAGCAGCCACACAGGGAGGTCAGAAGGAGACAGCTTTAGAACCCAGGATGGCTTTAGAACCCAGGACGTGTTAGAACCCAGGACAGCTTTAGAACCCAGGACAGCTTTAGAACCCAGGACAGCTTTGGAACCCAGGACGTCTTCAGAACCCAAGACAGCGTTAGAACCCTGGACGCCTTTAGAACCCAGGACATCTTGATCTATAGGTCAGCTAACTCTACCACTGAGCCATGCTGACACTCACCTGTCTGCTTGGGAGGGGGCGTGGCGTCTTACCTGAGGTAACGAAGAGGCTCCTTGACGGTTTCCTCCATGTCTGAAGAACTGCGACTCATAGCTCGGCTGGGGACTAGGCGAGAACTTCACGGAGAGAGAACGTCACGGAGAGAGAACTTCACGGAGAGAGAACGTCACCGAGAGAACTTCACAGGATGGAGACTTCTCTATACGACAGCTTTGCTGGATGAGAACTTCACCAAATAACTTCTCTGAATGCGACGTCTTCTTTTCTGCCCTTGCCTTCCTGTGGCGTGCTGCAGTCTGCTGTCTCTGAGGTGCCTTGTCCAAGACTGCTTCTCCTGTCTAAACCACCCTCGCCGTCAGAGGGGAGACATGGGCTCTGATTGGCTGACGAACCAGCCAACCAGCCAAGCTCAACGGGAGAGAACCACCCTCGGCCTCTCAAGATGTCAACACACCACTGGAAGAACGACTAGAATAGGTTGAGGTTGGTTTAGTTGCAGTTTCTATGTAAATCCCTTTGTGACATCACATGCAAAAAAAAAAGTCTATACGAATAAAATTCTAATTCCATTTGCCATTTATTGCGGTTGTGCATGTAGTCTTTTTTAACCTGACGACATCATATAACGTACTCGATCACACGTTTAAAACAGACAAACCCAACCCAAGACTCCACATGGACGCACAGAAAGGAGGCCAGGACGAGGAAGGAGGTACAGAAAACAAACTTTAATAGAGATCATTTACAGCAGGGCGGAGCGACGCGCGGCAGGGCTCGTTACCGCGGCTACACGTACCACAGGAAGCCGAAACGCTTGTGCAGAAGCTGCTCTCGGGGTCGCAGGTTAAACAGCTCCTCCGTGGGAGGGGGCACCCAGCGCTCTGTGTGGTACACGTTCTCGCCCACCTGGGGGAGAGCACATGTCGCAGATCAGTCACACGCACGCACGCGCGCGCACACGCGCACACACACACACGCACACACACACACACAGCTATGCTAAACTAGCAGCATCACACAGTGGAGCAGAGAGTTTAGGAAAGGAGGTGGGGGGGTGAATAGAGAGATGGGGGAAGGGGGTAGTGTGTGGATGGGTGAGACAGATGAGGGAGTGAGGAGGGAGAAAGGGGAGGTGAGGAGAGAAGTGAGCCAGAGAGAGAAGGGAGGGAGAGAGGGGAGGCAGGGAGAGAGGGGAGGTGGGGAGAGAGGTGAACCAGGGAGAGGGGAGGGAGGAGAAAGAAAGGAGGTGAAAGGAAGAGACAGGAGGAGAGACAAAGATGCATAGTCAGACAGAGACATAGAGAGACAGGGAGAGAGGAGCAGGAGAAGGGGAGGCAGGAGCAGAGCAGGTAGGGAGGGGACAGGGAGAGAGGAGGCAGGGAGAGAGGGGAGGCAGGAAGACAGCTGATGTAGGGTAAGAACAGTCGTGAACCTCCATCTGTTTACCTTCCAGCCAGGAACATCCTTCATGACGATGGCTTCCTCCTCCAGATTCTCCCTCAGCATCCGGAGAGTTCTGGGGAGAGAGCAGGGACAGGGAGTGAGTCCTGTGTGAGTGAGTGAGTGAGTGAGTGAGAGAGTGCAAGGACAGGGAGTGAGTCCAAACTGAGTAAGTGAGTGAGTGAGTGAGTGAGTGAGTGAGTGAGTGAGAGCAAGGACAGGGAGTGAGTCCAAACTGTTACTCTGTATGTGGACAGAGACACAAAGAGAGGGGAATGAGAGAAGGGGGTGATGAGAGAGGGGATCAGAGAGGGGGGAGTGAGAGAGAGGGGAGTGAGAGAGAAGGGGAGTGAGAGAGGGGGAGTGAGAGAGAGGGGGAGTAGAGAGAGAGGCGGAGTGAAGAGAGGGAGTGAGAGAGAGGGATGAGAGAGGGGAGTGAGAAAAGGGGAAGTGAGAGAGAAGGGGAAGTTGAGAGGAAGAGAGGGAGTGAGAAAAAGAGAGAGAGAGATAGATGGATGGATGGATTGATGGATGGATGGATGGAGTGAGAGAGAGAGGAGTGATGAGAGGCAGGGAATAACAGAAATCATTCTGACCTTCTGTCATGCTCAGCCTGCAGAAGAGGCATAAGTGCAATCCTGGCTTCCAACTCCTCAATCTGCAACCGTCTAAGAACAAGACACATAACCCACAACCGGCCAATCAGATTCTATTATTTAAAAGGTATCTATTTAGCAGACGCTTTAGTCTAAAGCGACGTTATAACTTATGGGAACCTGGAATCTCTTGAGCTGCGGTCAAATGATGCATCATTGAGCAATTTTACGACAGTTTTACCTTCTTTCTCTGTTCCATTTGAAAAGCCGCCAGTAGCCAAAGATCGTAACTCCAATTCCGATTGCGAACATGCTATAACCTGATGGATGGAAACAAACATATCAATATATACGTCAAGTTCGAATCAGAACATTTAATGTCTTTGTTCAGATTAGATCCATTTGGTTATGACATTTGTGTTGTGTTTGCGTCGTTACAGTCTGCAGTGGAATAAATATCAGACACACACAACGGGGGTAACAGAATATGATTTATATGAGAGGTTTTCTATTATTATACCGGTTAGCAAGTTGCTGTTAGCCAGCCGCTGTGTTAGTTTGTATAGCTAACTAGAGTCACAAACGTAAGTTGCACACAACACTGGTTTCATTTTTTTTAATCAACCATTATACACCTAACACATATTTCTGTCACAGGAATTTGTCTTAAACGTAAGACGTTTCGCTGACGTCTGTTTGCAAGGGGTTGTAGTAACATTCAGTGAGACTTGTTAGCTTAGCCTGCGACTGTGTTGCAGTCTTTTGAACGATCTCGTTTCATCTGCTATGTAAACGGCTTCATATATTTTCAGTTTAATACATATATTTGCAGGATACCAACCCGAAAGACCCCTTTTCGGCAGATTTCGCTTATAATCGATGGGGCCATAACCTCCCGGAGGAGGCATGTCCTGCTTCACCTTGGACGCCGCCATCTTCCAGCCTTCTCCACAACACGGCAGCGTGACGTCACTGGCTTTAACACTTCTTCTTGTGTGACTCCCAAGACGGAACCGGCCTTTATCGCCCTCTATCGACGGAATTTGAAAACAATACGTTTTCTTAAATTGCAACTGAAAAATAAATGTAGACTTCGAATAATCTCAAAATAAAAAGATCCTCAACGTATTTAATGTGGTTTCACTTAAATAATTTTGTCTATAATAAAACACAATAACAGCAAGTCAAAGGGTTAAAATTACTTATAATTTTATTATTTCTTAAAGGAGGACTGGGTCAAAGTAAACCAAATAAACTTGAACGTACAGTTTTATTACTGCGTGGAGGCTATGGTACATATTAACGAGGAACATGATGTAATCTCAATAAGGATGGTGTTGGTTTGTTCAGTCTAAGATGGCTG
The DNA here is from genome assembly GCA_036571765.1 of Plecoglossus altivelis. NCBI lineage: Eukaryota > Metazoa > Chordata > Actinopteri > Osmeriformes > Plecoglossidae > Plecoglossus > Plecoglossus altivelis. The sequence continues at coordinate 14,187,369 of BROE01000001.1, forward strand.
CCTTGAACAAGCGTCAACGTCTCTCTTCAACTCTCCAGGTGGTCATGGAAACGAGGTGGGTTGGAGCCTTCTGATTGGAGACCTGTGATTCCGGCGCGTGAAATTAAAGCTCGTGATTAACGTTCTGGTTTTGTCCTCTTAAACAGTTCTCAGCAATTGCATGAAAGGACTCGCAATGCAAAATTTACAAACAATATAAGACATAAATAGAAAAGAAAACCCATGTACAACATATGGTAATTACAGATGTTCAAAAGCAGACGAGACCAGAAAAGGAAGGTTTTTTTTGTTGTTGAAGAAAATAATCCTATGAATACATTTTTCCTTTTGTGGTTTCTTCACCCCTGTCTAATCCAGACTTGTGTATGGAGATACACGTCTTTAAACACAACGTCAACTAGCAATCGGGATCAGAAACCACATCAGTCTGAAGTGAATCTCTAAAATAATAAACAATTTACAGAACGTAAATACAAATGAAATAACAACAATATTCAATTAGTACAGAAGGAAGAAGAAAAAAAAACACTTGTGATGATTTATTAGTTACAACCTGAAATAATATTCAGTGACTCCGTCGCTACCCAACAACAGAAACCAAATGTACACGGATAGACGTCTCAAGGAAGCGGACAGACTCGTCATACCAAGGCATCCTAACAACATCCCAGGTTCCGCTACCGACAAGCGAAATAAAATACTCTAAAGTTTTCAACACGTCACCCCCTCCTCTCCTCCCTCACCAGCTCTGCTCCTCCTCAGTGGACACATCCGAACAGAGATACAGAAAAACGAACGAAAAGACTGAATGAAAACGAACATGAACGTTGCCAGCTTTCTCTATCCTCGAGTGAGAAGCGCAGATAGAAGTGAAGACTTTCAAACGGAGCAGCCGTGATCAGAGAAGACGAGGTGGGGGACCGGCGGCAGGTGGACGAGGTTGGCTTCAACTGTTCGTTTGTTTAGACTACAATATGATTGACCATGTTTCTCAACACGAGTCAAAATAACCCAATAACTTACATTAAATACAAACAGATTTCAAGTCAGAAACATCTTATTTGACGCCCTGAAAACATCTCTTCCCGCCTCTTCAGGAACAATAAGAACCAAAACTAAATAAAAGCAGATTTTTTTGTGTGTACATTTTTCTTTTTTTTTATATATATATATAGGGGACATGAACCCATATGTTCATATTGATAAGTCATTTATATCACGACAGACCCCCCCCCCCCCCCCCCCCCCCCCATCCCAATTTCTGCAATCGTTTGGCTGGGTCTGTGTGGACAGAAGGCCAGTTCACTCCTACAGGAACTGCGCAGAGGGAATCCGTGGTTTCCGCGGTGAGGAACCAAGAGAACGTTTGGTTTTATCCTCTTAAACAGTTTGCGCGTGAGTTCTGAAGATGCCAACGTTCTCGGCATCAGCTACGCCATCATGGCTGCCTCTGAATCCTGAAGGAAGCCCTTACATAACTGCTGTTTCTTCTTTTCGTTGTTATTTTCCTTTACCCCAGTGAAATCAATCAGTTTCTGCACAATGAGGAAAAATCAGCGATCCTCAAAATAAATTCAAAAGGACTTGATAACGAATATACCCACCCACCCCCACGAAAACAAACAAACAAAATAAAAAAAGTAAAAAGGGAGAGTCCTTCTCTTGGAAATGGAAGAGGCTGCATTTCCAGAAGTGTCCACCAGGGGGTTCGCCTTGCACTGTTACAAGTCTAGAGGACAGTCTCTGAGGGGTAGAAAGGGTGTTTGATGGTGACCGTAAGCAGAGAGTGGGGTTGTGGAAGCTGAGTTCTGGTCTTATTTCCATGTGTTGGCGGTCTGAGAGATGGAGCGGGATGGAATCATGTCCAGCAGATACTCTCTCTGGCGAGCGTCCACAGCAGATGATGTCTTGTGTCCGGACAGGCTGGGGTTAACGTAGGCCATGGTCACCCCTGGAGACGCACATCAGAGAGAGAGAGGAGGGGGGTCAGTCTGAGGGACACGCCTAAACATACACACATGCACATGCACACACACGTGCATACACACAGACACACACACACAGACACACACACACACACACACACACAGATGCTGCTCTAGACGGTACAGAGACCCAAAAACGCCCAGCTCACCAAGCAGAACAGGGAGACGGAGGAGGAGAGGCCGAGCGAGGTACGGAAAGAGAGCGAGAAAAAGAAAGAGAGAGAAAACAAAAGGAGAGGGAAAGCGAAAAGGAGGAAGAGAGGGAGACAGAGAACGAAAGGAGGAATAGCAGGCGAGAGAGAGAAAGAGTGAGAAAGAGAAAAAGAGGGATGAAGAGAGTGAGAGAAAGAAGGAAAGGAGTTGGAGGGCCCTTGTCCGAAAACAACCAGTGGCCACTTCTAACAGACTGGCATCTCTCTGTGTTACTGGCATCTCTCTGTGTTACTAAGACTGGCACCTCTCTGTGTTACTAAGACTGGCACCTCTCTGTGTTACTAAGACTGGCACCTCTCTGTATTACTAAGACTGGCACCTCTCTGTGTTACTAAGACTGGCACCTCTCTGTGTTACTAACAGACTGGCACCTCTCTGTGTTACTGACAGACTGGCATCTCTCTGTGTTATTAACAGACTGGCACCTCTCTGTGTTACTAAGACTGGCACCTCTCTGTGTTACTAAGACTGGCATCTCTCTGTGTTACTGGCATCTCTCTGTGTTACTAACAGACTGGCACCTCTCTGTGTTACTAACAGACTGGCACCTCTCTGTGTTACTAAGACTGGCACCTCTCTGTGTTACTGGCATCTCTCTGTGTTACTAAGACTGGCATCTCTCTGTGTTACTAACAGACTGGCATCTCTCTGTGTTACTAACAGACGGTGCTTTCACGACTGGGCCGGGCTTAAGAAAGCCATCGTCGACCCTTTCTCTCGTCTGTAACAGGGCGTAGAAGAAGCCCCTGTCTGCCCCCTGCGACCTACACCACCCCCTCCTCCCCAGCTAGGGGTAACAGGTCATTCCCCGGGAGGGGTAACAGCCCCCCCCCCTCCCCCAAGGGGGAGACCCTGGGCTTGTGGGGTGTCATCGGGACAGAGAGACTCCGAGAAGATCTGAGGGAGAACGACCACTACTCTCTCCTCCCAGGTCTCCTCGCTGTTTCCATGGAAACAACACTCCCCCCCTCTCTGTGTTACTAACAGACTGGCATCTCTCTGTGTTACTAAGACTGGCACCTCTCTGTGTTACTAACAGACTGGCACCTCTCTGTGTTACTAACAGACTGGCATCTCTCTGTGTTACTAACAGACTGGCACCTCTCTGTGTTACTAACAGACTGGCACCTCTCTGTGTTACTAACAGACTGGCACCTCTCTGTGTTACTAACAGACTGGCACCTCTCTGTGTTACTAACAGACTGGCACCTCTCTGTGTTACTAAGACTGGCACCTCTCTGTGTTACTAAGACTGGCATCTCTCTGTGTTACTAAGACTGGCACCTCTCTGTGTTACTAAGACTGGCACCTCTCTGTGTTACTAACAGACTGGCACCTCTCTGTGTTACTAACAGACTGGCACCTCTCTGTGTTACTAACAGACTGGCACCTCTCTGTGTTACTAACAGACTGGCATCTCTCTGTGTTACTAAGACTGGCACCTCTCTGTGTTACTAACAGACTGGCACCTCTCTGTGTTACTAACAGACTGGCACCTCTCTGTGTTACTAACAGACTGGCACCTCTCTGTGTTACTAACAGACTGGCACCTCTCTGTGTTATTAACAGACTGGCATCTCTCTGTGTTACTAACAGACTGGCACCTCTCTGTGTTACTAACAGACTGGCACCTCTCTGTGTTACTAACAGACTGGCATCTCTCTGTGTTACTAAGACTGGCATCTCTCTGTGTTATTAACAGACTGGCATCTCTCTGTGTTACTAACAGACGGTGCTTTCACGACTGGGCCGGGCTTAAGAAAGCCATCGTCGACCCTTTCTCTCGTCTGTAACAGGGCGTAGAAGAAGCCCCTGTCTGCCCCCTGCGACCTACACCACCCCCTCCTCCCCAGCTAGGGGTAACAGGTCATTCCCGAGGTAACAGCCCCCCCCCGCTCCCCCAAGGGGGAGACCCCTGGGCTGTGGAGTGTCATTCGGGACAGAGAGCTCCGAGAAGATCTGAGGACGAGAACGAACACTACTCTCTCCTCCCAGGGTCTCCTCGCTATGTTTCCATGGAAACAACTATTCCCCCCCCCCCTTTGTGGACTGTTCTAGATCTCTGGCTTCCCGGCAGCGGCGCTGTGTTGTTTTAGGACAGGGTCCAGGTCTAGTGTTTAGTCAGGGAGGACAGTAGAACCGCTGTGGGCTGCTGGAGATCTGGAGGAGGACGGTTGAGAGGCTGGAGGGGGAGGTGGAGGAGGAGGCGTGAGTCTACCTGTGCTGCTGTTGCTCTGTTTCCTCCACGCAGCGGCCGAGGCACTGCCTCCGCCCGCTCCTCTGAGGCCGCCTCCGGCTGTCCCGGCGACCTTTGAACTGTGGGCAGAGGGGCGAGGGGCGTGGGCAGCGTGCTTACCTGGCCGGAAATTGACCAAGGCGGCGGCCGACCACAGCGGCCTCGTGCAGCTGGGAGGAGAGGAGAAGGAGTAGGGGACCTCCCCTCACAAGCCCCGACGCACGACACGCTGCCATCGCACAGCTGGCCCTGGGGGCTCGTGCAAGGGAGGCGACGGCAGGAGGGATGGAGGGCGAGATGGGGAAGGCAGAACGGGGAGAGGATGCGGCAGAACGGGACGAGGGCAAAACGTGGCCAACTTAAGAAGCAAGGACTTCAAGCAGAGCTTCATAACACTACCACTCACTCACTTAAATGCTCCGAGACGCAGCACATCCACTACCCGATAACACTGCACGAGCCAAACGCACTACACAGCGTCTAACTGCATCTGATGGACTGGAGGATAGAACAGACCGAGACGCGTCGACCCATGCTATGCTCCGCCCTACCTCGCTAACGCCGAAAGCCAATACCACAACTGTCACGCCATCGCGTAGCTATAGCAGCCCCTGAGCCAAGGACGCACCAGCCCTGGCTCGCGAGCCAACCTAGTTTCAGCTCGCCTCCAGCAACCCACACCAGCACTCACTCTCCACCTCTCAATGGGCATCCCAGACAAGCGAAGCGTCGACTCAAGGAAGGTGATGCCAATGGCAACCACACGCAAGCGAAGCAAGAGTCGCCATGACTCGAACCGACGGCGGAGACATCCGAGTGCAGCACCATCGTCGCATGGGCCTTAGAGGACGGTCCCTCACACTCGCAGCCAAGAACGGGGCTGATCCAACTCTATCGCGAGCCTCCCCTCAGCTGGCAGAAAGACCAGTGGAACGAACCCGGGCCCGCATTCAGGCAGATCATTCTTGTCCGCTCCCACTTTCATGCCAGCACATTTGTCTGCTCCTCCACATTATGGGGATAGTGTCTCATGAGACACGTATACACCCCTCGCAGAGACTCGAGTCCACACACCCCGTACATCACACCAGGCCCCTGATCACGAAGGGCCTACACCAGCACAGCGTCTGAAGTCTGATGCCCTCGCACTGAGCAGCACCGCCCATAGGGCTCACGAGCCACGGGGCGGGGGAAGGACTGCCTGTGTTCTTAGCTGGGTGAGGGAGAGGGGGAGGGGCAAGGCAGAAGGGGAGAGAGGGAGGGGGAGAGAGGCGGGGGGAGAAGGGCAGAGTACAGGGCGAAGGGAGCAGAGGGAAAGAGAGGTGGGAGATGGTGAGATGTATTAGGGAGGAGGGATAAGCGGGTATGATGTTGGCAGAGGACAGGGGGAAGAGAGAGAGAAGCCTCAGACGAAGAAGAGGAGGATGGGGGAGGAAGGAGAGAGAAGAGGGAGGAAGCAGAGGGTGAGGGAGAGAAGGTGGGAGGGGAGGCAGAGAGGGGAGGGGGAAGAGAGAGAGGAAGGTAGAGACAGGGAGAGATAGAGGGACAGAGAGAGCGAGGGAAAGGGACAGAGAGAAAGGGGAGGAAGTGAGAGAGAAAGAGGAAGACATCAGATATGTATTACAGCTACTCAGGGTTAAAAAGGAGGATCTATATGAGCTGGTGTAACAGCATGGGCAACACATCTGTCCTAGAGATGGAAAGAGGTGACTATGCTTTTGAACAGCCTGCATGCTGGCCACATCCATCACCTGTCAGACCCTCACCTGTAAACAGACCTTCAGGCCAACACCTGTAAACTACAGGACTTCACCCATAAGAATCTCAAGATCTACTATATGTTGGCCAGTACTTGATTTGAGTCTCCTGATGTAGCTAGAATATTTTCAGTTCTCCCAGGGGATCACTAAAGTACTACTGTGTGCTCTACATTCTCCTCCCTCCTTCCTCGATTCCTCCAGTACCTATCCTCCTCTACTCTACCTCTCCTTCTCCTCTCCCCTGCTCCTCATCCTCCCAATCTATCCCCCTCCTCTCCTCCCTTCCCTATCTCTCCCCTTCCGCCTCCTCTCCACTTCTCCTCCCACTCCTTCCCCATCTCTCCCCTTCCCTTCTCCTCCCCCATTTCTCCCCTTCCTTTCTCGCTCCCTTCCTCCCCCCCTCTGTCCTTCCTCCTCTCTGACCCTCCTCCCCTCTCTTCTCCACCCCCATCTCTCCCCCCTCCTTCCCCATGCCCCCCCCCCAAGCTCCCTACCTCTGCTGAAGGTGTCCAGCAGATTCTGCACTACGTCCTCCAGCCCCACCAGGTAGATGAACTCGTTGTTGGCAGCTGAGGGGTGGAAGCTGAGCTCGGGGGCGGCGGGTTTGGGCGGGGGGATCTCCAGCAGGGTCTTCTCCAGCTGCTTCCTCAAGGCCAGCTTAGCCGCCGCTTGGCGACTGGCTGGGGACTCGCTCACCACGGACACGCCCCCGGCCCCGCCCGCCTGGGTGACCAGGGACGAACCCTTGAGGTTGGTGGACGAGGCCTGGAGGAGGAGAGAGGAGGGATGGAGAGAGGGGAGAGGAGGAATGGAAGAAGAGGGGACGAGAAGGAGGAATGGAGAGAGGGGAGAGAGATAGGGGGAGAGAGAGGAGAGAGGAGGGATGGAGAGAGGGGGAGAGAGGAGGGATGGAGAGAGGGGAAGGAGGAAGGGAGAGAGGAGGGAGAGGAGGCGATGGAGAAAGCGGGAGAGAGATAGAGGGGGTGGAGAGAGGGGGAGAGAGATAGATGGATGGAGAGAGGGGGAGAGAGAGAGAGATGGGGATGGAGACAGGGAGAGCCAAATAGGGAGATGGAGAGAGGGGGAGAGAGAGAGGGATGGGGATGGAGAGAGGGGGAGAGCGATAGAGGGATGGAGAGGAAGGGGAGAGAGATGGAGAGGGGGGGAGACGGAGGGGTGGAGAGATGAAGGGATGGAGAGAGTTGAGAGAGATAGAGGGATGAAAGAAGAGGGAGTAGAGAAATGAATGGAGACGGGACAAAGAGAGATGGTGGAGTGGAGAGAAAGAGAGAGATAGAGAGAAAGATAGAAACATGGATTGAGAAAGACAGAGGATGAGAGAAATGGAGAAGAATGATAGAATGACATTAAATGGAAGGGTGGAGAAGGAAGAAAAAAGAGAGGGAGGTGGGCGGAGAGAATGAGATGCAAAAGACATTTAGAGTAGGAGAATTTGTGGTAGGGAATGGAGGTAGAAAAAGAGAGAGGTGTGTTAACGACCATCGACTACTTTAAATGCAAATGCTCATTCTCCACAGTAAATTAAACTGCCCTCCCTCGCCGTGGGACTGCTCTGCAGGCTTGAGGTTATTGTAAAGCATTTATCTACGATGCGTGTGATGTTGCATCGCATTTCCAAGTCCACTTTCGGTGGCTTGTGTCGTTAACTAAAAACGGACTCGTCGTTGCTCTCTGAACGGATCCCTGTCACGGTGGCAGAAGTTCACCCACAGATTTCCAATTCCAGTTTTTACCGTCCGGAAACTATATGGGCAAGTTCGGAAGCCATTATATAAAATATCTAACTTATTTCGCTGTGTGGCTTATAACTACTATAGTTCAAAACAAGGGAATTAGTTAGTGGAGAAGTAGTTAGCTGGTAGGTTGCTAAGCTAAAACCGTCAGGCTAGCTACAGCTAGTTACAGATAAAAGCGCTAAGTTCATTTAATCATTTCCCTCTTTAGCGCAAGCTAAATAAATAAAGATTTATCAGGTTAGTTCTGTTATTCTATAGAATACATTAAAAAAGTTAAAATTAACTAAATTCAGGTGGACCTTTTTGCTGTCTTTTCGGGGGAAAACTCTTCGTGTTGACTGTGTCATTCTCAGTTTAACGCAAATTATTTAAATGGAAGATAGTATTTGATGGTTTTGCAGGCGGCGATTTGACAACTTTGAAGTTAACAAAACCCCTTAAAAATAAAACTAACTGTGCGAACCTACGACGTGTGTACCGTAAGACATGCAGAAACCTCCTTATAAAGTACGGTGATGACATCTTAGCAATAATCATGAAATCAATGCAAAAACAAGACCGAATCTTAAGTTTAAAGTGTCATTTGTTTCCAAGAAAACGGTGGCTAGCTTCCCCCATAGCGACAAACCACAACCGGATAAAAGTTTAACGGACAAAAGCGCATCTGTCACACACACACAGCTTTTCCCTCTACACCTTTTTCTACTTCAACCGTCCAACTAACCTGTGATATGTTGACCAGCAGGCTGGCATTGGAAACATTCCCCACCCTGATGAGGCCAGACTGGACCAGGCCTCTCTGAGCCTGGGCTCCGGTTGCTGAGGTCCTGGGGGCCAGGAGCAGAGGAGGTGGGCCAGACCCGGAACCTGAGCCCCCTGATGCAGCTAACTGCTGTTGCTGCTGCTGTCGGAGGGCCTGGATCTGTTGAGGTGACACAGAGATGGGCTGGAAGGGACAGAGGAAGACGGGGGAGGGAGGGAGGGAGGGAGAGGACAGGAGAGGGGGGAGGGAGAGAGTGATATTGAGAGGGAGAGAGAGTGCAGTAGGAGAGAGAGCATTATGAGAGAGTAAGAGAGTGCAGTAAGAGAGAGAGCATTTTGAGAGAGGGAGAGGGAGCATTAAGAAAGAGAGAGAGCATTAGAGGGGAAGAGAGAGAGGAGAGAGAGAAGAGATATGACAGAGGAGGGGAGAGAGGAGAGGGGGAAGAGAGAGAGCGGGGGGAGATGCGAGAGAAGAGGTTGTACCCAGTGAGGTGTTGGCTTTGTTGAACTCCACCAAGAGGAGGCGGCGGGAAAACCAAATCACAACAAGGCAATAACGTCAGCGTAGAGAGACAGTAACAACAGCTTCGCCCGCCAGGCTGTTTACCTGGACGTATGGTGTAGATCTGGGGCCTTGGCTCACCTGTGCACCCCGCACCAAGGGGGGCATTAGGACCTGAGAGCTGTTTTTGTAGGAGATCTGCTGCCCCCCTCGTACCAGCGGGGGGGGGATGACTGTGCCCGTGCTCCTGCCTGTCACCCACCTGGACACAATGTCAGGACGTGAGACCGGTTTGTTTCGGGTGTGTGTGTGGCCAGGTGTGTGTGTTGCACGTGTGTGTCTGTGTGCCCAGGTGTGTGTTTGCAGCGTGTGTGTGTGTCCCAGGCCGTGTGTGCCGCCCACCGTGTGCCCAGGGTGTGTGTTTGCCCAGGTGTGTAGTGCACGAGTGTGTGCAGCGCCTGTGTTGTTTGCAGTGCCTGTGTGTGTTGCTTGTATGTCGTGCACGTGTGTGCAGGTCTTGTGTTTGCAGGTTGTGTGTGCTGCCGTGTATGTGTGCACGATGATCGTGCAGGGTGTGTGTGCATGGTGGTGTCGTGCATGTGCTTTGTGATGCATCTTTTATGTTGTGTGTTGTGTGTGTGCCAGGAGTAGTGTGTTCGCAGAGTGTTCGATTGTGTGTCGTGAGTGCTGTGATGCTGTGTGTGTGCTGGTGTGCAGACCGCTGTGAACCCTCTGCTGGCTGTGATGGTTCCCCCGGATGAGAGGAGGAGGAGCAGCAGAAGTAGATATTCCTTGATGGTGGAGGACCGAGAGAGAGAGAGAGAGGAAGAAGGGTTGATCCGGCCTCGCACTTCGACAACTCACCAGAGAGAGAAGATAGAGCAGACAGAGAAACATAAAGAAGACAAAGCGAGAATAATCTCTCT
>BROE01000001.1:14203713-14222291 GCA_036571765.1 Plecoglossus altivelis
AGGAGAGAGGGAGGGAGGGAAGGAGAGAGGATTGAGGTAGAGAAGAAGGAAGGGAGGGAGGCATGAGTCCATGCTGATAATACTAGAACACAGACTCCTCTAGAGATAGAGACAGAGATAAAACCAGCAAGTCTTTCTCGTGCCTCAACAGACCTCTTTCCTAATGGCTGTCCTGGGATCAGCTCAGCCTCCAGTAAGCAGGCCTCAAGTCAGTGCGCTCGCCACAGACACACAGACCTCAAACCAGCGCTGAACTTGGGTGTGAACCGTGTTCACGTTTAACTGTTCGTTACGATCCTCCTTGAAGAGGAAGGTCGCCACTGCATGGCCAAGAGGTGTCAAGTGGCATAACGGTAGCTGCGCTTACACACACACACACACACACACACACACACACACACTCACTCACTGTACACACACACACACTCACTGTACACACACACAGTCACTGTACACACACACACACATAGTACACACACACACACAATACATACACACACACACACACACACACACACTCACTGTACACACATACTCACAGTACACACATAATACACACACTCACCCTACACATAATACACGCACGAACATACACACAGTCACAGTACACACACACATACTCACAGTACACACACAAGCATACACATACACCCATACAACCGTGTGCATGCACATACACACACACACACACAAGAAAGAGTGCACCCATACTGTACTCACAGTACCTATAGACCCATGCGCAAGATTACACACATACTGGCGCATGCACGCACACACACCAGCACACACGCCTCCTGAACACCAGTTTGTGAGTCTACATCAGAGCACCTAATTACAAGGCTAGACTACAACTAGCTTGACAATTATCCTTCTCAGCTCTGTCTGACTGGTCACCTGTCTGTCTGTCTGGTCACCTGTCTGTCTGTCGGGTCACCTGTCTGTCTGTCGGGTCACCTGTCTGTCTGTCTGGTTACCTGTCTGTCTGGACGTCTGTCTGTCTGTCTGTCAGGTCACCTGTCTGGGTGTCTGGTAATCGGTCTGGCTGTCTGCTCACCTGTCTGTCTGCTCACCTGTCTGTCTGTCTGTCCACCTGAATGTCTCTGCCTGTCTGTCCACCTGTCTCTCCCGTTGGCTGCTTCACCTGTTTCTGTCGCGTCAACCTGTCTGTCTGCTCACCTGTCTCTCTGTAGGCGAGACACACAGTTAGCAAGCTGACAAGCTCTATCTGCCTGCTGGTCAATCTGATTCCTGCCAGAACATGGCAGCCTGCGTACTGTGTGTGTGCGCCCTGTGTACTGTGTGTGTGCACCCTGTGTACTGTGTGTGTGCGCCCTGTGTACTGTGTGTGTGCCCTGTGTGTGTGGGCGTGTGCCCTGTGTGTGTGTGTGTGTCCTGAGCGTGTGTGTCCTGGGATGAGGAGGGATGGGATGAGGGTGAGGGGGGGATGAGGTGAGAGGATGATGGTGGGGGGGGTGAGGTGAGGGGATGAGGGTAAGGGGGGTGAGGAGAGGGGATGAGGGTGAGTTTCCAGCAGAGCTGTAGCTGCTGGTGTTGCAAGAGCAGCTCCACATAACAGCACTGAGGACAAGGAGCAAACCTGAAGGGGAGATCTGTAATAATTCATCTTAAATTATGTGTGTGTACGTACACGTGTGCGTACATGTGTACATGTGTGTATGTACATGTGTACATGTGTGTGTACGTACGTAAACTGTCCCACTCTCCTTCATTTCACTTTCTCTCCAAACTTCCTCCATTAACATTTTCTGTCTTCTTACTTTATTTCCCTCTACCTGTCTGTCTAACTGCCTGTCTAACTGCCTGCCTGTCTGTCTAACTATCCACATGCCTGCCTGCCTGCCTGCCTGCCTGCCTGCCTGCCTGCCTGCCTGCCTGCCTGCCTGCCTGCCTGCCTGCCTGTCTGCCTGCATCTCCCTAACAGCTACTAGACTCTGACAGAACCAGCAGAGAGCAGCACAGCTTAAAGACTCTCAGCTTTCCAAATCCAACCCAGCCTGTTTGTTTTGGCCTCAGCACGACTCACTCCTCTCACTCAGGACACACTCCACACACTGCTCTCACCCAGGACACACTCCACACACTGCTCTCACTCAGGACACACTCCACACACTGCTCTCACCCAGGACACACTCCACACACTCCTCTCACTCAGGACACACTCCACACACTCCTCTCACTCCTCTCACTCAGGACACACTCCTCTCACTCAGGACACACTCCACACACTCCTCTCACTCCTCTGCCTCCTCTCACTCCTCTCACTCAGGACACACTCCACACACTCCTCTCACTCAGGACACACTCCTCTCACTCCTCTCACTCACTCACTCAAGGACACACTCCTGCTCACTCCTCTCACTCCAACACTCAGGACACACTCCACACACTCCTCTCACTCAGGACACACTCCTCTCACTCCTCTCACTCTAACACTCAGGACACACTCCTCTCACTCAGGGACACACTTCTCTCACTCCTCTCACTCTAACACTCAGGACACACTCCTCTCACTCCTCTCACTCTAACACTCAGGACACACTCCTCTCACTCCTCTCACTCTAACACTCAGGACACACTCCTCTCACTCCTCTCACTCTAACACTCAGGACACACTCCTCTCACTCAGGACACACTCCACACACTCCTCTCACTCAGGGACACACTTCTCTCACTCCTCTCACTCTAACACTCAGGACACACTCCTCCAGAAGTCTCTCTGTGTGACTCTGCCTTCCCCGACACTTCTGGACACATTCTGGCTCCCAGCTAACTCGCTTGGCCTGACCCCAACACACAGCACCTGCATGGGCCTGACCTGAGAGGCACCTGGCCAGCACACAGCACCTGCCTGGGCCTGGCCTGACCCCAGCACACAGCACCTGCCTGGGCCTGGCCTTACCCCAGCACACAGCACCTACCTGGGCCTGGCCTTACCCCAGCACACAGCACCTACCTGGGCCTGGCCTGACCCCAGCACACAGCACCTGCCTGGGCCTGACCAGACCCCAGCACACAGCACCTGCCTGGGCCTGGCCTGAGAGGCACCTGGCCAGCACACAGCACCTGTCTGGGCCTGACCAGACCCCAGCACACAGCACCTACCTGGGCCTGACCTGAGAGGCACCTGGCCAGCACACAGCACCTACCTGGGCCTGACCAGACCCCAGCACACAGCACCTACCTGGGCCTGACCTGAGAGGCACCTGGCCAGCACACAGCACCTACCTGGGCCTGACCAGACCCCAGCATACAGCACCTGCCTGGGCCTGGCCTTACCCCAGCACACAGCACCTGCCTGGGCCTGGCCTGAGAGGCACCTGGCCAGCACACAGCACCTGTCTGGGCCTGACCAGACCCCAGCACACAGCACCTGCCTGGGCTTGGCTTGACCCCAGCACACAGCACCTACCTGGGCCTGACCAGACCCCAGCACACAGCACCTGTCTGGGCCTGGCTTGACCCCAGCACCTGCCTGGGCCTGGCTTGACCCCAGCACACAGCACCTGCCTGGGCCTGGCTTGACCCCAGCACACAGCACCTACCTGGGCCTGACCTGAGAGCCAGCCAGCCTAGATCCGGCACGGCCAACACACATCAGACTTGTTTCTCAAACTTCCGAGAGGCGGTTTGCGTGGAATGCAAAGGGCGGAGGGTTAGGATTGGTTTGTGTGTGAGTCAACATTAATGGTGTCCATGTAAAAGTCAGGCCCTGGATAGGTGTTGGTTGCCATTGGAAACATTATGGGACCACACAGACACACACACACATGTTACACACACATTACATACACACGTTACATACACACACGTTACAAACAACTGCCATATCTCAAATATTGGTCTGGCAGCTGAAGGACACCTTTGAGGTCCTCTTAACCAAAGAGATCGTTTGATGGTTTATCAATGCTGCCGTGCAGGTTATACATTACAAACTGCCTTCATTGCCATTGTACCTAAGAACAAGTGATGGCTCATTCCAGAGCACGAATAAGAAATATTGGTGCAAAAAGTCTCCCATCGAGAAACCAACCTGCAACTGTTACAGCCTACGACTAAAAAAAAACGTTTAAGCGTCTTCATAGTTGATAATGACCATGAGTTTGGATGATGATGCACAGCAATGAGCGTTAAAGAAATCTTCTCAAAAAGGTAGCGAATGACACCAGCCAACATTTCTACACTTGATCATGTCATATAACTATATACTGTACCCACGCGTAAATGGTGGATAGTCAAATATAGGTTCACAGACCAACGTGGGTGAGATGAACGTAGTTTCAGACATGCCAGCCGACGCGGAGTCAGCGGATTTGAATAAACCGAAAGTTCCCCGTGACCACAATCAATGTCATGTTTTCACCTGTGCACAAGCGCAATAAAGAAGAACGTAATACTGCACGTTTATACCGGAGCGCTGTGCTGGTGGCTCTTGTATGTGTGCTCTCCGCTCTGTGTTCAGTTAGCTGGTGTGCTCAGTGTGTGTGTGTGAGCAGCGAGGAAGAGTTTGTGTGTGTGTGTGTTCCGCTTTAAGAGGAGGAAGACCACGGTTGTCACACAGTAGTACGAAGATTACCCAGACCAAGCTCGCTCTGGAACATTAGAACCGACACTGGCAGTCGAAGCCTTCGGGAACAAACCGATATCAAATACCGTACTGAAACACACCATCCCTGTATCCGATACAGTCCCATCCAAACTCACCCCTTTAAAAACTGAACTCTAGGTTTCAAAAAAACACCCAACAACAACACAAACATCGCAGGTACCCCCGGGACCCCGATCAAGCCAATCATCAAGGAAGGACTATTTGCTAAGGCTTCCTTGATCTTAGGGAGATGGGCCAAAGAAATAATAACAACAAATTATTACGTCCCTGTGTCTAAACCATAAAGTAATCGTACTTGTATGCATTCTGGGTTGCTAGGCACTAGCTTGGACTGAAAGAATTTCAACTCCAACAACGCTGATAGACACTTTTTTGTCGACAGCCGACCGATGGCGATAGCGGTAGCAAGCTAAATACATTCGATCCATCGATTCCGAAATCGTAGGGGTTTGAAACAGAGTACCGTAATTAGTGACAAATGAAAAGTACGCGTCTTAAGACAACAACGATGCCACGAGATAAGACCTCGTCGGCACCCCCCCTCCCGGAGCCCAAACATGTCTTTTGCTCTGCGGTGAAGTGTTACTTTTCAACAGCCCATCAGCTTCTCTATCGTCATAGGTGGAGGAAGAACTGGCTCACGACAAATCCCAATAAAAGGCTTCCTTCAATCCACTTCATAAAAAAACTTCAGGTACAACCCATTCAACTTACTCGGTTTATTCGACACTGGTCCGTAAACGGCGGTCGTCCAAGGGGAATTTAGCGACGATTAACTCCGATTATTCGTTGCTTTTTAAAAAATCCTGGGGATACCCTCTCGTTTCGGCCCTCCCCGCTGCCGCCTCGGTTGCCAAATAATGAGCCTCAGCACACACATGGAGCCGCGGCGTCACCGCAGTGGGCATGCGCGCTTCAACACTCCAGGGCGACCGAGAACACTTCACGAAAACCACTGACCACCAGTGAAGGGCAAACTGGGCAACGCTGCATCGTGCCAGCGGCCCAGGGTCTCGGCTGACCCGCACCTGTAACATCTGATTCAGAGTCAGATTGGCTCCGTACAACAACACGGAGGTAGACAGACCTGGGGCAAAGACAGCTGGCCTCGGATCAGTTGTCAACACTGCAGTTTGACAGGCTGGTGTTTGGAAGCGTCTTAGCTCATCCGATAGAGAGAAACGTTCTTTTCTTAGAGTGAAGATCCATTAAGAGAAATCCACTGTTGTGTTTATCATCATCATCATCATCATCATTATCATCATCATCACTACTTCCTCTTAATGGCCTCAGGCCCATGACATCACAGTTGTTATGAAACATCCGCAAGTGTTTTGGATGGCTGAATGACAGAACTGGAACTAAACACACACACACACACACACACACACGTGCACGTACACGTACACACCATCTATAGGGGAAGTGTGTGTACGCACACACCATCTATAGGGGTGTGTGTGTATGTGCACACTATCTAAAGGGGTGTGTGTGTACGCGCACAGTATCTATAGGTGTGTGTGTGTGTGTGTACGTGCACACCATCTATAGGTGTGTGTGTGTACGTGCACACTATCTATAGGGGTTTGTGTGTGTGTGTGTGTGTGTGTGTAGGTGCGTGGAGGATGTGTAGGGGAGTCGTAACTGGAGTCAAATGACAGTGAACGCTTTGTAATCTGAATCGCCCGTCTGCAGCCTAACTGTAATGACTGGCTGAGGAGTCGTTCTGCCATCTGAGTGAACTCTGACTCCCTGCTGCTGACTCACTGACTCCCTGCTGCTGACTCACTGACTCCCTGCTGCTGGATTCATATTGGCAGGTGATTCATGTGGATGATTCAGTAGAATCAGATTCAACTGGAGAGCAAATGAAAAGGATACACATGCACGCTCACACACACACTCACACACGAATGCAGGACTTGGAGTTACACAAACACAAATCTAACTCAATTTATTTCAAAACGAACAAAATATAAAAATGGTGCCGTGCGAGGTTTTCATTCGAACCTGGAAATCGTAGTCCTGTTATAACTCCCTGAAACCCTTTCAAACTGTCTGTGTTCTCCCCTGTCCTCCTGCCTCATGTTAACATCCCCTCACACGCTGACCCAAGGAGGAGTCGGGTCAGAATCTAACCAACCCTCGCACCCTGACACTGGTTTGAGATGAGAATCAAATGACGAGTTATTTCAACGCTACTTCAGACAAGCAGGGTCAGCAAGGACTGTACGCACGGACGCACACACACACACACACACACACAGACAGACGCACACACACACAAACACACACACACGCGCACACACACAAACACACAGACAGACGCACACACACACAAACACACGCGCACACACACAAACACACACACAGACAGACGCACGCACGCACACACACAAACACACACACAAACACACACACAGACAGACGCACGCACACACACAAACACACACACACACAGACAGACGCACGCACACACACAAACACACACACAAACACACAGACGCACGCACGCACACACACACACACAAACACACACAGACGCACACACACACACACACACACCTGAACACGAGACATTCCAACACTCTGATCACCTGCTTTGTTTTGGTTTCAAACTGTCTCCACCTATCTTTAAGTCCTCCAGACTGGAAAAGACAGATGACTTCCAGTGGAAAAGCTCTGTTGGAGATGTCTTTAGTCTAAGATTAGACTTAATCTGTGGGAGACGGGCCCGGCCGTACCCATGGAAACCATGTTTGTGTCGTTGATGCTCCGTATATGTAAACAGATTACGAAGAAGAACAACAACTGTCTGTTCACATTCCCGTTCTTACGTCTCCTCAGGCCTCTTTGCGAAGGGACGTGTGGAGGATTTTCACTGTGAGATTAGAAAGAAACGCGATTTTAAAAAGCCCCCCACCCAACTATGAACCAAAGGCGATATAAAGTACGTTTCCTAACTACAGATTCAAACAGCAACACTTAAACGAGGTGCAGTCAGACTCAGATCTTCTCTCTCCCTGCATGAGGTAATGGCTGCCAGTAACAACACGGCAGCCTCAGTTTAATCCCCATTAAGCACTGTAACAATACAGGAAGTGGCTGCTTCCTCCAGGCCGGCTCACTATTTGGCAGGAAGTGGCCTGGGTCTCTCTCTCTCTTCAGCTACTCTCAGACACCTCAGTCTTACCTAATCAGAAGGAGACATCAGCACAGTGGTTTGCTGCATCACACGCTCAAGGATACTCTTTCTCCCTCCCTCCCCTCCCCTCTCTCTCCCTCCCTCCCTCCTTTCTTTCCTTCCCTCCCTCCCCCCTCCCTCCTTCTCCCTCCCTCCCTTCCTTCCTCCCTCCCTCTCTTTCTCCCTCCCTCTCTCCCCTCTCTCTCTCCACTCCCCTCACTCTTCTCTAACCCTCTCTCTCTCTCTCCCTCCCTCTCAGTCTCTCCCTCCCTCCCTCTCTCTCCCTCCCTCCCTCTCTTTCTCCCTCTCTCTTTCTCCCTCCCTCCCTCTCTCGTTTATTTTCCCTCCTCTCAGTAATCATTACTTTTTCTCCTGTCTGCCTAAAATAATTGACGAGGGAAATCAACGCTTGTTCGATATGTGGATTACGGGGTTGTTTAAGGTGAGATAGAAATGAGCAACAGCTTCTGAGTAGAAAGTCACCGGTAGATGGAGACTTTGGACAAAGTCAGTTTGTGTTCCTCCATCTGGACCGGGAACGAGAGGAAGATGACGTTGAATCGCTTCTCGTTGCTGCGATTCTCAGATTCAACTTAAATGAACGACTCTTCTCGGCTGATTCGCTTTACGGTTGAAGCTTCTGAACACAATGGCTGCGTCAGATTCGTCAGAGCACAGCTCCTGCAAGGTCTCCAGTCGCTCTGAAAACCAAACCTTTAAAAACAGGTCTTGTGTCTTATGAAGACCTAGTTGAACTGGACGGATGTAAGCAGAGTACTACAACAGGACGTGGCCCAGTTCAGAGATCATCATGGATCTAGTTCTAGAATTATCTAACTTACTTTCAACTGTCAAAGTCTTGATTTGTGGTCAAACCAAGTGGAAGAATGAAGCTGTCCAGAGATGAGTCTCACCTGATCCAAACTGACGTTTTCAAATCTGGGTTCCCATCAGCTTCTCTATCGTCATAGGTGGAGGAAGAACTGGCTCACGACAAATCCCAATAAAAGGCTTCCTTCAATCCACTTCATAAAAAAACTTCAGGTACAACCCATTCAACTTACTCGGTTTATTCGACACTGGTCCGTAAACGGCGGTCGTCCAAGGGGAATTTAGCGACGATTAACTCCGATTATTCGTTGCTTTTTAAAAAATCCTGGGGATACCCTCTCGTTTCGGCCCTCCCCGCTGCCGCCTCGGTTGCCAAATAATGAGCCTCAGCACACACATGGAGCCGCGGCGTCACCGCAGTGGGCATGCGCGCTTCAACACTCCAGGGCGACCGAGAACACTTCACGAAAACCACTGACCACCAGTGAAGGGCAAACTGGGCAACGCTGCATCGTGCCAGCGGCCCAGGGTCTCGGCTGACCCGCACCTGTAACATCTGATTCAGAGTCAGATTGGCTCCGTACAACAACACGGAGGTAGACAGACCTGGGGCAAAGACAGCTGGCCTCGGATCAGTTGTCAACACTGCAGTTTGACAGGCTGGTGTTTGGAAGCGTCAAGCTCATCCCGAGATAGAGGAAGAAAACTTCTTCCTTAGACGGTGAAGAACCCATTTAAAAGAGAAATTCCATGTTTTATCATCATCATCATCATCCATCATCATATCATCATCATCAGCTACTTCCTCCTAATGCTCTCAGGCCCATACATCAACAGTTTGTTTGAAACCCATCCGGCAAGTGGTTTGATGGCGTGAATGACAGAACTGGAACTGAACACAACAACACACACACACACACACACTTCACGTACACACCACACTATAGAAAGTGTGTACCACACACCACTATAGGTTGGTATGCACACTACTAAGGGGTGTGTCGGCGCACATATCAATGGTGTGGTGTACTACACCACATAGGGGGTAGTGCACCACTATCATAGGTACGTGTGGGTGTGGGGGGTGTGGTTGTGTTAGTCTAGGTGTGTAGTGGAATCTAACTGGGAGTCAAATGACAGTAACGCTCTTCTGTAATCTGATCCCCCATTTCTGCAGCCTAACGTAATGACTGGGGAGGATCTTCTGCCATCGATGGAACTCTGATCCCGCTGCTAACACCTCACTACCCCTGCCTGCGGATCATAATTGGCATATCAGGATGATTCAGTTTTAGAAAATCAATTAATGGAGAATGAAAAGAACACACGCACGAACCTCACACACACACAACACAACGAATGCAGACTTGGGGATACACAACACAAATCTAGCTCAATTTATTTCAAAACGAACAAAATATAAAAATGGTGCCGTGTGAGGTTTTCATTCGAACCTGGAAATCGTAGTCCTGTTATAACTCCCTGAAACCCTTTCAAACTGTCTGTGTTCTCCCCTGTCCTCCTGCCTCATGTTAACATCCCCTCACACGCTGACCCAAGGAGGAGTCGGGTCAGAATCTAACCAACCCTCGCACCCTGACACTGGTTTGAGATGAGAATCAAATGACGAGTTATTTCAACGCTACTTCAGACAAGCAGGTCACAAGACTGTACGTACACACACCATCAACACACACACAAGACAACGCAAACACACAAACACACACACCCACACCACAACCAAACACACAAACAGACCACAAACACACACAAACACACGCCAACACACACAAACACCAACACACAACACACGCACCACGCACAACACACAAACAACACCCAAACACACACCACAGACAACACGCCCACACACCAACACACACACAAACACACACAACAGACGCACACACACCACACAAACACAACACGACTAGACAGACGCACCAACACAAAACACAAAACACAGAACGGACTCACACACACGAACCACACACACACATACAGACGACCACACACACACACACAACTATACATTCGAACATTCCAACACTTGATCACCTGCTTGTTTGGTTTCAAACTCTCTCACCTCTTTAATCCTCCAATGAAAACAATACTGCCGTGCGGAAACTGTTGGAGATTTCTAGTCTAAGATTAGAAACGGTGGAGACGCCCGCCTACCCATGAACATCTTTTGCGTTGGATCTCCGTATATGTAAACCAATACGAAGAGACACACATGTCCACATTCCCCTTCTTACTCTCCTCACACTACTCGAACGTGAGGGATTTCACTGTGAGATTAGAAAGAAACGCGATTTTAAAAAGCCCCCCACCCAACTATGAACCAAAGGCGATATAAAGTACGTTTCCTAACTACAGATTCAAACAGCAACACTTAAACGAGGTGCAGTCAGACTCAGATCTTCTCTCTCCCTGCATGAGGTAATGGCTGCCAGTAACAACACGGCAGCCTCAGTTTAATCCCCATTAAGCACTGTAACAATACAGGAAGTCTGCTCCTCAGCCGACTCAACTTTGCAACAGTGGCCTGTCTCTCTCTCTTCAGCTACTCTCAGACACCTCAGTCTTACCTAATCAGAAGGAGACATCAGCACAGTGGTTTGCTGCATCACACGCTCAGGATACTCTTCTCCCTCCTCCCCTCCCTCCTTTCCCCTCCTCCCTTTCTCCCCCTCCCTCCCCCGACTCGCCTCTCTCGCCCATCCATCTTCCTCCCTCCCTCCCTTGTCTCCCTCCTCTATCCTCTCTCTCCCCTCCACTCCTCTCTCCCTTTCCTCCCCTCTCTCTCTTTCTCTCTATTTTTTCTCTTTCTTTCTCCCTCTCACCCTCCTCTCCGCTCCCTCCCTCCTCCCTCCCTCCCCTCCCTCACGCCCTCCCCTCTCTCCGGTTTATTCCCTCCTCAGAATCATACTGTTTCTCCGTACGCCCAAACATTGACGAGAAATCAACGTTTCATATGTGAGTACGGGTTTTAAGTTGAAGAGAAGACAACACTTCTGAGGAACCCGTAATGAACTTTGGACAAAGTCGTTTGTTCCGCGTCTGGACCGGCAAACGAGAGGAATACGTTGAACGTTCTCGTTCTTCATCTAGAGCAAACTTAAATGAACCTTCTGGCTATTCCTTCGAGTAAGCTTGACACAATGGGATGGCGCAGATTCAACCACGTCCGAGCAATCTTCCAGTCCTTCTGAAACCAAACCTTTAAAACAGGCTGTATTAGTGAACGCTATTGAACTGACGATTTAAGCAGATACTAAATGGCGCCATCAGAGATCATCAGTTATTAAATTATCAAACTTATTTCAACTTCAAATCTATTTTCCAAACCAAAGGAAGAATGCAAGCTTCCAGAATAAGAGTCTCACCTATTCCCAAACTGACGTTTCAATCGTTCCAAAGACGCTCTCAAAACCAACCACAATACAATATAACAGAAAAAGGACCAATTCCAACACATAATCCAAAACTTATTAAACACACAGGTAAACAATCCTATGGAAATTTATTAAATTTTTTCTTTCATATGTGAAGAAGTCTTTCAAAAAACCAGAGTTAAAAAAATAGCCTCACAAACTCATATCACTATACACTTAAAATAATCATACCATATAACTAAAGTCATGTATATAACACCCAAATTCCAGAAATTCAGATATCAAAAAAATGTGCGTTCACACAAGGAAAAATCACTCTTAAGCACTTGTAATATCTTACACGCATAAAAAAGCTCAAATAACAATAAAGAAAATTATGTTCTAACTTAAATATAAATAGTCCACGTTTTTTCTTCACACACATATTCTCACTGTAATGACATTATGGCCATCAGAATAAAAGATTTAAAATGACACACTTCACATAAAAAAACGACTGAAGAGAATGTGAAATTTCCAGCAGTTTGGACAAGCGGTAAAACGCCCTGCTGCCACTGTTTAAAAAAGTCATAAATAAAAATAAGTATGTTTCTGACAACAGGTTCCCAAAGACCCCAAACACACCCCCGTGGTCACACGAATATAACCAGGAGAACATTCGAAAACGATTTGCAAACTGTCGATGAAGTCCAGAATCCAAACAAAAAAAAGGAAAATGATGAAAATATCATGAAGATGTTAGGAAAAAAAAAAAAAAAAAATATAGGAAAAATGTACAATATGTATTGCTCTGAACCCTGCATTTAAAAGATCAACAACAATCCATAGTCAATCGTCTCCAGTGATATAAAATAGAAGTTTTTTCCTGCTGCCCGCCAATAACACTTCACTACAGGTAAACAGGAAAATACAACAACCTGTTCCCTAATCTGAGCAGGAACCACCCGAAAACACACGATATAACTGGGTTGTCTTTATAGCTCCAAAACCAAATATCGACTCTTAACCAATCCCAATTAAAAACACACATCAGACAAAGAATAATTAAGTCTTGAATTCAGAATCTAAACCATAGTCGCATCATATCTGAAAATGTCAGGTAGCGCCTCTACGAAGCGGCAAACGTTGGGAAACAAATCATCCCTATGCCAAATCTGAGCAAAGGAGCGTCCTCTCTTGCACTGCTCCTCTCTGCTCTTGCCTGTCCTCTCCGCTCTTCTCTCTCCTGCTCTCTTCCCTCTCGTCTGTCTCTCCCTCTCTGCTGCTCTCTCTTCTCTCTCCTCGTCTCTCTCTCGTCTCTCTCTCTGTTCTTTTCGTGTTCCCTCTTTTCTGTCCTGCTCGTCTCTCTCTCTCCTTCTCGTCTCTCTTCTCGCTCTCTCTCTTCTCTCTCTCTCTGTTCTCTCTCTCTCGTCTCTCCTCTGTTCTTCCTCTCTCTGTGTTCACACTCAGGTCTGTCTCCCTCCCTCTAGGCAATTGTTTCAAACTACCCTGACCCCCACCCTACACCTTCCCTCCCCCTCCATCCCTCCAGTCCCCCATAGTCCCTTTCCCTCACCTCCTCCATTCCCTCCCCTCTCCCTCCCTCCCTCCCCCCTCTCCATCCACACCCTCACGCCTGCCCGCAGAGCACTGCCAGCTGTTGTCCCTTTGAGCCCGGGACTACCTGGGAGCCCTCTGGCACTGCCACACACACAAAACACCACACACCACCACACCATACACACACCAACCACACACACGCACACAACACCCCGGTGAACAACACCGCACAAGCACACAACACACAACCGAAGACAATACTCACAGCAGTCGGGGCAGAGTAGACTAGAGAACTGTAGCATCAAGATTATATATTTAATGCTGAAGTCAGAACACTGTACAACTGTGCTTTCCTGGACCAGAATCACATCTGATTCTTGAGAACATGAGGTAATGTCTCTGGGGTGGTAATGACTGAATTACTGACTGCCTGACAGTCTGGATGACTGTTTGGCTGACTGACTGACTGTGTGTCTGTCTGTCTGGAGTGAGTGTTTAGTTTTTATACAAATGAGGTTGTGTTTAGAAGGTTCCTATGCAAATGAGGTTGTGTTTAGAAGGTTCTTACACCGATGAGGTTGTGTTTAGAAGGTTCCTATGCAAATGAGGTTGTGTTTAGAAGGTTCTTACACTGATGAGGTTGTGTTTAGAAGGTTCCTATGCAAATGAGGTTGTGTTTAGAAGGTTCTTACACTAATGAGGTTGTGTTTAGAAGGTTCTTACACTAATGAGGTTGTGTTTAGAAGGTTCTTACACTAATGAGGTTGTGTTTAGAAGGTTCCTATGCAAATGAGGTTGTGTTTAGAAGGTTCTTACACTGATGAGGTTGTGTTTAGAAGGTTCCTATGCAAATGAGGTTGTGTTTAGAAGGTTCTTACACTGATGAGGTTGTGTTTAGAAGGTTCCTATGCAAATGAGGTTGTGTTTAGAAGGTTCTTACACTAATGAGGTTGTGTTCAGGGAGGCTGCAGGCGGCGATGTGGTCCTGCAGGAGCTGCTGGGAGAAGTTCTGGTGCATCTGAGCAGCTTCGTGGGCGTCTATACTGTTCCCACACGTCTTGTTCAGGTCTGCAGGAACAGCAGGGGGGGACAGCAGGGGGGAGGAACAGCAGGGAGGAGGAACAGCAGCGAGGAGAAGAGAAAACAGCAGGGGGAACAGCAGAGGGAACAGCAGAGAGAACAGCAGAAGGAACAGCAGGAGAGAACAAGCAGGAAGAGGATCACAGGGAAGAACCAGCAGGGGGAAGGAAAAGCCACAGAACATAGCGAGTGAGACACAGTCAGTGAAGAACACAGGAGAACACAGTCAGTGAAGAACACAGGAGAACACAGTCAGTGAAGAACACAGGAGAACACAGTCAGTGAAGAACACAGTCAGTGAAGAACACAGGAGAACACAGTCAGTGAAGAACACAGTAGAACAGTGTAAGAGAGAGAGAGGATACAGGAGAACACAGTGTTTAGTAGTGTGTGTGTGTGGTGAGAGTGTGTAGTAGTGTGTGTAGTGTGTAGTAGTGTGTGTAGTGTGTAGCAGTGTGTGTGGTGAGTGTTTACCCTTCAGCAGAGCAGATGACCACAGCTGGACAGACATGTCTGGGATCTTGCTAGCCAGCTGCATGGCAGGAACCACCATGTTGCTGCTCTCCTGGGGACAGAACACCAAAGAACACATCAGAACACGACAGAACACGAGAGAACACCAAAGAACACATCAGAACACGACAGAACATGAAAGAACACGACAGAACACGAAAGAACACGAGAGAACACGGCAGAACACATCAGAACACATCAGAACACATCAGAACACGTATCGTGGATCAGTCAACTACACTCTACTCCACTACGTGCTCTAAAAGTTATGAAGCCACTCTAGGACAATAACTGTGTTCCACACCTGTGTTCCACACCTGTGTTCCACACCTGTGTTCTACACCTGTGTACCACACCTGTGTTCTACACCTGTGTCCTACACCTGTGTTCCATACCTGTGTACCACACCTGTGTACCACACCTGTGTACCACACCTGTGTTCTACACCTGTGTTCTACACCTGTGTTCTACACCTGTGTCCTACACCTGTGTACCACACCCGTGTACCACACCTGTGTTCTACACCTGTGTACCACACCTGTGTACCACACCTGTGTACCACACCTGTGTTAGCTGAGCAGACCGCTATTTGGCCAAGGGCCACAGATTGGGAATTGTTGTTCTAGAATCTAGAAGCTTCCTTGTCAGAGTCTGGTCTACTAATCCTGTGGTTCTAGAGGGAGGGTTCTATGTTTGTGTTCCAGGTTAGAAGGTTCTGCAGTCTGGTCTACTCATCCTGTGGTTCTAGAGGGAGGGTTCTATGTTTGTGTTCCGGGTTAGAAGGTTCTGCAGTGTGTTCTACTCACCCTGTGGTTCCCCAGCACAAAGAAGATGTGTCCCAGCAGCACCAGAGAACACGCTGTCAGACGGTTCAGATCCTCAGCGTTGGACATCTTCAGGGTCTCCCTCAGAAACCTCCTGGTTACACACACAGACACACACACACACACACACAGACACACACACACACACAAGCACACACACACACACACAGGCGCGCACACACAGGCGCGCACACACACACACACACGCAGGCACACACACACACAGGCACACAGACACACACACACACAGGCACACGATGAGCACAGTTGTGGGCACAGGGTGGAGGAGGTTACGTGTGGAGGGTTCAGAGCAGGTGGAGGTTAGGTGGAGGTGATTGTACGTACTTGGCCTCGTTGTAGCGTCCCTGGAAGAAGGAGAAGAGTCCTCGGATGTAGAAGGCTGCAGCTCGCAGGCAGTGAGAGCTGTGGAGGTACACCATCAGGTACACCATCAGTTACACCATCAGTTACAACATCAGGTACACCATCAGTAACACCATCAGGTACACCATCAGGTACACCATCATTTACACCACCAGGTACACCATCAGGTACACCATCAGGTACACCACCAGTAACACCATCAGGTACACCATCAGTTACACCATCAGGTACACCATCAGTTATACCATCAGTAACACCATCAGGTACACCATCAGGTACACCATCAGGTACACCATCAGGTACACCACCAGTAACACCATCAGGTACACCATCAGTAACACCATCAGGTACACCATCAGGTACACCATCAGTTACACCATTAGTTACACCATCAGGTACACCATCAGGTACACCATCAGGTACACCACCAGGTACACCATCAGTAATACCACCAGTAACACCACCAGGTACACCAGTTACACCATCAGGTACACCATCAGGTACACCATCAGTTACACCATCAGGTACACCACCAGGTACACCATCAGTAACACCATCAGGTACACCATCAGGTACACCACCAGGTACACCATCAGGTACACCATCAGGTATAACATCAGTAACACCATTAGTAACACCATCTGTAACACCATCAGGTACACCATCAGGTACACCATCAGTAACACCGTCAGGTACACCGTCAGTTACACCATCAGTAACACCATCAGGTACACCACCAGATACACCATCAGTAACACCATCAGGTACACCATCAGTAACACCATCAGTAACACCATCAGGTACACCATCAGGTACACCATCAGGTACACCACCAGTAACACCATCAGGTACACCATCAGGTACACCATCAGGTACACCATCAGTAACACCACCAGGTACACCATCAGTAACACCACCAGTAACACCACCAGGTACACCACCAGATACACCATCAGTAACACCATCAGGTACACCATCAGATACACCATCAGGTACACCATCAGGTACACCATCAGTAACACCATCAGGTACACCACCAGGTACACCATCAGTAACACCATCAGGTACACCATCAGGTACACCATCAGTAACACCACCAGTAACACCATCAGGTACACCATCAGGTACACTATCAGGTACACCATCAGATACACCATCAGGTACACCATCAGTAACACCACCAGTTACACCATCAGGTACACCATCAGGTCCACCAGGTTCTTCTACCTGACTGGGAAGTTGTGGTCAGGGTTGATCCTCTCTAGAAGACTGTAGAGCTGAAGAGGGAGGAGAGGAACCAGTTAGACTGGAGGGACCACACACACACACACACACACCCAAGTGTACACACACACACACACGCACCCAAGTGTACACACACACACACACGCACACGCACACGCACACGCACCCAAGTGTACACACACGTGTACACACAAATACGCACACACAGGCTGACACGCACCACAAACATACATGCACACACACCTTCGCACACTAACTCAGTCTCACACAGTCTCACACACACTGTCTCACACACTTTAACACAGTCTAACACAGTCTAACACAGTCTCACACAGTCTCACACAACCACACAGTCTAACACAGTCTAACACAGCCTCCAGTCTAACACAGTCTAACACACTTGCTCCCTCCCTCCCTCCCCCCTCACCTCCTGTTGCCTGGTGCCCTCCCTGATGTAGACGCTGGCCAGGTTAGTGACGATGAAGGCCCAGAGCTCCTGGTGGGTGGTAAGCTGAGGACACAGGTCAAAGGTCGTCTGTCTGCCCCCAGAAACGTATCCTCTATGTATCAATCCAGTGTGTATATCCAGGTGTGTGTGTGTGTATCCAGGTGTGTGTGTGTGCATCCAGGTGTGTGTGTGTGTGTATCCAGTGTGGTGTTTGTTTGTGAGTAATCCAGTAGTTGTTGGCCGTAGTATCCAAGGATGTGTGTGTGTGTGTATCCATGGTGTGAGTTGAAGATAGTGACCAAGATGTGGGTAAAACTGAGAAACAAAACCTTGTGTGTATCCAGTGTGTTGTGTATCCAGATGTGAATCCGATTGTGTAGTGTATGCCAGGTGTGTGGTGTGTATCCAGCGGGTGATGATGTGGTGTTTGTGTAATGGGCCCCAGTTGTTGTTGTTGTATGTGTGTACTGCACAGGACCAAATTAAATGTGAATTGTAATCCAGT
>BROE01000001.1:14239825-14252037 GCA_036571765.1 Plecoglossus altivelis
CCCTCGTTTATCACCCTAAACCCTAAGGCCCTCTCTTCTCCTCTCTCATCTCCACTCCTCTCATCTCATCTCATCTCATCCCTCCATCTCTCTACCCCCTCTCCCTCCTCTCTCTCTCTCTTTATCTTCTCACATGCCCTCTCTGCTCTTTCCTCTCTCTCTCTGCTCGTTTCTTCGGGTGGCGGGATCGTTTCTCTCTCTCGTTACAGCTCTGTGCTTAGACTTCTCTCTCCTGTTGGCCTTTCTTACCTATTACTTCTCTACTCCCAGCCCCTCCAGCTCCTTTTTGGCAGTAACCGCCCTGGCGTAGAGAGCCCCCTGGGTGTCCAGCCGTGCATGGCTGGCGGGGGGGAGCAGGCTACTGTTTTAGGGGTGGCACCTGGGCATGGGGATGGGAAAGGTCCAGGAAGGACAGGCCAGCAGAACCCGACAAGGAAACGAGGGCTGGCCGCTGTAAGCTACTCCGGGCCAAACTCAGCAGGTATTGGAGGGCATCCCGGCTCTATCATGTTCGCCATCAGGAGGTTATACATTTCCCCCTGTTACGTTATCCTTATTTCACGAGGTAGCCGTCACCCAGCCTCGCTTCCATCATCAGAATCAGAGTAAACTCATTTTCCGCTTTATCAATCATCAAGTCAGAGAGTAAGTGTATCTTGCCTTATCTTCTATCCTGTTAGGGCTATTCAGGCCTGCAGGCGGTGCTGGCTGGGCTACATGTAGTACTTAATGGTCATCAGTACCCGGTGATAGGGGACTCTAACGGTTGGAAGTCGGCACGCTCCCTCGTAGCACGACATGAGGGTGTGGCGTGTCTGTGTGTGTTGCGCCGTTCCCGTGGTGCGTGTCTGCCTGATCGTGCGTCCGTTTGTTACCCGCGTGGTACTGTGTGTCTGTGCCGCCATAGTGTGTGTGCTGCGTTTGCCTCATGCGAGCTTGCGTGCTGTGCTGTGTCTGTGCGTGTCCGTCGATCGCGTTTACGCTGGGCCTTGCCTGCGTGCGTCGTGTGTCTGTGAACTGTGCGTGGTGATTGTGTGTTCTCGTGCGGTGTGTGTGTGTTCCTCGCCTCGCCGCTCTGTGGTGTGCGGTGTGTTGCGTGTGCCCTGCGCTGCGCTGTGCGTGTGTACTCTGATCGCTTGTGCTGTGTCTGTGCGGTGTCCTGTCTGTGCTGTCCCTGTCGCCTGCGTGCACGTCGTGTGTGTCTGTGCGTGTGTGTGTGCCTGTGCGTGTGTGTGTGTCTGTGCGTGTGTGTGGTGTGTCTGGGCGGAGTGCTTGCTCCGTTCGTCTGTGCGGTGTCTGTGTGCGTGCGTGTGCGGTGTGTCTGTGGCGTGTGTGTACATGTGTGTAAATGTGTGAGGATGTGTGTGTAAGGATGTGAGTGTCTAGGTGTGTGAGGATGTGTGTATCTAGGTGTGTGTACCAGTGTGTATCTGTGTGTGTGTGCGTGCCTCTGTGTGTGTGTGTGACCACTGTGTGTGTGTGCGTGTGTGGTCTCTGGGTTCATAGCTCAAACTCACACAACTACGATGGAGGCGTAGGCTTTTCAGCCGCTCAGTAAGGGATTGGCATATTCCACGCCACTCCCAGAGGCCTAGTAGCCTCACCTCTTTCACTGAAACGAAAACCCTATGCTCTAAGGACTTGAAGTGGCTTTTCAGCATGTACTTGGTTTGGTTTGGTTTACGACCCTATAAGCCTGTAGTTCTGTCCATAGACTTGGACTTGTGTCCGCCTTTGCCCCTTGTGTGTCTGTTGTGTGTGATCAGTCTCCGTGTCCTATCCTGTTTCTGTGTGTTGTGTGTCTGTGCATGCCTGTGTGTGTTGTCTAGTGTGTATCTGTGTCTGTGTGTGTATGCTGTGTGTGTGTGTGTGTGTGTCCTGCTATGTGTTGGTGTGTGTGTCTGTGTGGTGTGTGTCTGTGTGGCTCACCTGTGGTCTTGCGTGTGTGTGTCTGTTCTATTCTAGGTCACGATATGTGTGTGTATGTGATGTGGTGTGTGTGTGTTGTTTTTGTGTGTGCGTGCGTGCGTTGTGCTGTGTGTGTGTGGTGTGGCTGAATGTGTGTCCTGGTGTGTGTGGTCTTGTATGTTAAATGCGTGGTGTCTTGATGGGGTGTGGTGTGATGTAGCTTGTAGTGTGTGTGTGTGTCGCTGTGTGTGTCGAACAGAACGCGTTCACTGGTGCTGACACTCCTCCCCTGTTATGAATCAGGGCGCCTGGCTAGCTGACTGTTGCCTAAAGACAGCAGTACGTTCCCTGCGACCCTGAACCAAGCACGCTATCTTCCAAGGTATGGACGTGAATACACACGCACACGCACACGCACACACACACATGCGCGCACACACACACCACACCACACCAGACCAGCCCAGACCACAACTTCCAGACCAGCCCAGACCTCAGCTTCCAGACCAGACCAGACCAGCTAGACCAACCCAAACCAGACAAGCCCAGACACTCTCTTCACAGACACATCCCCCCCCCACCACACCCTCACTTCTCCCTCACTCCCTCCCCCAACATCCTCCCCTTCTTACCCCCTCCCTCCCCTCCCACACACACAAACAAACACACACACACCCATACACAACACATACAACACACATACTTTCAGTATTGACACACACACACACCACAGGCACACACGCACACATCAGACACACACAGGTCACAACACACACAGCACGTACACACACACACACACAGGCAGCACACACAGGCTGTCACACACAGGCCCACGACACACATGAGTCCACACACCACACACACACACACACACACATCACGAGAACATAACGGCAGCATGCGTGCACGGCCTCTCCCTGCCCTCCTCACTGCCTCCGCTCTCACCGCTCTCACCCTCTCAGCCTCTTCCTCTCTCTCACCCACTCTCCACATCTCTCTCCGCCTCCGCGCTCCCCGCTCACCGTCTCCCTCGCTACTCCTCTTTATTGTGAGAAGTAATCAGCCACTTCTGCCTCTTTAATAATGATTAATATGGGATGTTCTTTATGCTACAGTGTCTTCAGCCAGATTCTCTGCCAAGGTGAGTGATAAGGAACAGAACATTCATGTTTTCTACCTAGTTTTCTCTTTTCGATAGCACGCAACTCTTGATTAATTCCTCCCGCGCTCGCCGCCCTCCCCTCCCTCTCCTCGTCCTACGACTAGCGAGCCTTGCCTCCCCGAGTGTGTAGGCGTTGCAACCCTCTTCAGTGCTGGTCTGTGTGGGTGTAATAACTGGTCCCTCCTCCTCCCTGGCACCTCCGGACGGGTACAGACTCTCATCCTACGGACCTAACTCCTATTCAGGATGGTTTTTTCCTCCAGCTTGTGGAGGGAGAGCCAACTCTGCGCAGCCCCTCATGGTGCGGCGTCATCCCTAGCGCTGCATCTGCAGTTTCATGGCTGCCGCGATAGAGCAGGTACATAGAGGCTGACCTGGGAGACCCGTAATCATCGGCTTTCAGCAGAGGTGAAGGATCCCCACCTGGAGGGGCTGGGGAAGGGCGCCAGAGTCAGGGGTGAGACCGGGGAGGAAGGAGCTCACGGGGGGTGGGAGAAGAGGGGTAGGTGGGAGGGGACGAGCTAGGGAGGGTAGCCAGGGCCAGGAGTATCGGACTGTCGCATTTCTCCCCGCAGGAGAGGTACGACACCGGATCCTCACTTCTAGAGGCCGTGGGGAGGCGGCGGGTAGCCAGGTCAGGGGAAGATGGGTGGGCCGGGAGAGGGGTGCGGTCCCAGAGGGAGCGTTAACTACGACGCGCAGGGGCATCAGAGGGGCTGAGCGACGCAAGGGACGACCCGCTCGTGGACAAGCGGGCTTAGTGGCCTGCGGTCTTAGAGGGGCCAGGAGAGGGCCTGGCCCGGGCTCCACTCCGGGAGGCTCGGGGGGCGGGCAGTGCAAGAGGACGGGCTGGAGGCTTCTACCCGCTCTTGGACCCAATCAACAGTGTTTGACAGCATTCACTGAGCCGCACTACACCTGTGCTCGTCCGCCGTCCAGCACGCTGCCTCGCTGACGCCCCGTTGCCTACGTTAGCTGGCGGGTCGATTGGCGGGGAACCCACCCAGCAGCCCTCCCGCCATGCTCGACCCTACCCCCCTGAGACATGGTCGCGAGGCCAGGATGGCCGTCACAGCTTGCTTGTCTTCAGCTCCTCTCCCGCTCCCCGCTATAGCGAGATTGATACCAGAAGGATGCTCCTCTTCTCCCTCCCACTCTCATCTCCCCTCTCAACTCTGCCACCCTTCCCTCTCTACTCTTCTCCCTCCCTCCTCTCTCCCCTCCCATCGTATCCCTCTCTTCACCCCTTCTCTCTCCCTCCCTCTTCCTTCCTGTTTCCTCCTCTTCCTCCTTCTTCACGCCCCCCCTCTCCCCTTGTCCCCGCTCACGTCTCAATCCCCGCTCGCCTATCCGCGCTCCCTCGTCTGTGCACTCTCATTCTCTCTGCTCTCCCTCGCCCTCCCTCTTCGCCTCTCTCTCTCCTTCACGCCCTCCTGCCCTCCCGCTTCCCCTACACTCTCTTTCCTACACTCTCTCTCTCTCTCTCCTCTCTCTTCTCACCCTCTCCCTCTCGCGCTCTCCGCGCTCTGAGTCTCCCCTTCTCTCTCTCCCTCTCTCTCTCTCCGTCTTCTCGTCTCTCTCCCTCCCACTCACCCTCTCTCCGGCTTCTTCTCGCGTGCTCTCTCCCCTTCTCCTCTCCCCTCGCCCCTCTCATCTTCTCCCTCTCCTCCTCGCTCTCCACTCTCCCCTCCAATCCCCCCGGTCCGTTCATCACTCTCCCTCAATCTCTCTCTCTCTGCTCTCTCTCTTCTCCCCCACCCCGTATCTACTAGAGGACCATACCTGTGGTCTCTCCAGGTACACCCGTTAACATCCACTACGAGGCCCCGTGCTGTCTCTGCAGGTTACTCCGTAACATCCTGCCTGTGTCTCTCCAGCGTTACCACCACCGGTAACCTCAGATGCATGATCGTTTCTGGCGACGGAACCCATCCTCCTTCCGGGAAGGCACAGGGGCTTGACACCACCGACTCTGTAATCGAACCGGGTTTTTACCCCCACCTGATCACCCTGCGCAGCTCGTGTTCCCTGCATGCTCTCGGACCTCAGCTCTTCCTACCACTACGTAGACCCCCTTAAGAGAAGCTGCCATTGCACGGTACCATTCCACCGTCTGTCTTGTCCTGTCCTGTCCTGTCTGTCCTGTCTGTGCTGTCGTGTCTGTCTCTGTCTTGCTTCCTCTGTCTCGTTCTGTCGTCTGTGTGAACTGTCCTGCCTCACCATGTTGACTGACACTACGTGTTGTCTCTTGTCACTAGGGTGTTGGAGCTTGCACTGAACATGTGTACCCTTATGGGCTTGTCTTATAACCCCACCCTCTTCATCCCCTTCTTCCATCAATCCCCTTCTCCCCCAGCTCTCTCTCCCTCCTCACACATCTCTCCTTCCCCTCTCTCTCTCTCCCTCTCGTCGTCCTCCTCTCCCTTCCCCTCCTCTCTCACCTCTCCATCCGGCTCCCCTCTCCCTGCTCTCGTCTCTCTTATTCTCTCTCATCCTACCTCTCTCTCCCTCCTCTCCCTCGCCCTCCCCTCACATCACTCCGTCTCCCTAACTCCTCTCTCTCCCTTCTCTCTTCAGCGCTCTCTCCTCCCTCCTTCTCCCTCGCTCGCCTTCACGCTCTCTCTCTCTCCCCTCGTCTCTTCTCTCCTTCCCTCTCTCTCCCCTCTCTGCTCTCCTACCCCCTCTCCTCTCGTTGCCTTCCTCCCTCTCTACTCTCCTCTCGTCTCCCCTCTCCTACTCTCACCCCTCTCCTCTCCTCCTCTCTCTCCTACTCCGTCCCTCCTTCCCTCTCCCCGCTCACTCTCTCTCTTCTCTCCTCCTCTCCACCTCCTCATCCCCTCCACCTCCTCATCCCCTCACACTCCCCTCCCCTCCTTACCCCCTCCCCGCCGCCCTCGCCTTCTACTCCCCTCCCTCCCTCCTCCTCACCTTTCTCTCTCTCTTTCTTTTTTCTGTCTCGCTCTCTCTCTGCCTTGATCTGTCTCACACTCTCACGCTCTCTCCCCTTCCCTCTCAGTCTCTCTGCTCCCTTCTCCTCCTCTCCTCGTCCCTCTCCCTACCAACTATTCCCCCGCCCCTCGTCCATCTCCCCTTTCCTCTCTCTCTCACTCTGCTCTCATCCTCTGGCCCCTCTCCTCATCTTCCCTCTCTTTCTCCGTCTCTCTCCCTCCCCTCATCCATCTCTTCTCCTCTCTCCATCCATCCACCCCACCCCCCTCCGCCCCCCTCCCCTCCTCTCTCCTCATCCCTCCTCCTCTCTCTCTCTCTCTCTCTCCGTTCGCCAGTCTCCTTCTCCTCTCTCTCTCTCCCTCTCATCGCCCACTCTCTCCTCGAAGCGTCTCTCGTACTGTTGATTCTCTCTCTCCTCTCTCTCCGCTCTTCCCTCTCTCTCTCTCTCCCTTCTTCTCTCTCTCCTCCCTCTCCCCTTCTCGTCTCTCTCCCTCTGCCTCTCCCATCTCTGTCTCTCTCCCTCCCCTCTCTCTCTCTCTCCCTCTCTCCTCTCTCTCTCTCTCCCCCTCTCTCTCCCTCTCCCTCTCCCTCTCTCTCTGTCTCTCTCTCTCTCCCTCTCTCTCTCTCTCTCTCTCTCTCTCTCTCCCTCCAGAGCGGACTGGACGCTCCCAGCCTCACTCCTACGAGCGCCTCGCCTTCGGAGCCTGCGCCGGTCTCATCGGCCAATCAGCATCCTACCCTCTGGACGTAGTCCGGCGTCGCATGCAGACGGCTGGCGTGACAGGCCACGCCTACGGCAGCGTAGTGGGCACCATGAGGGAGATCGTGGCCGAGGAGGGCGTGGTTAGGGGCCTGTACAAGGGCCTCAGCATGAACTGGGTCAAGGGGCCCATCGCCGTGGGGATCAGCTTCACGACCTTTGACATGACGCAGATCCTGTTGAGGAAACTGCAACAGCTGGGATACACAGCCCGCTGAGAGGGGAGGAGGGGGGAGGGATGGAGGGGAGGGGAGGAGGGATGGAGAGGAAGGGAGGTGAGGAGGGTAGGGATGGAGGGGAGGGTAGGAGGAGAGAGGGCATGAGGGGAGGGAAGGATGGAGGGGAGGGAGGGATTGGAGGGAGGGGAGGAGAGCATGGAGGGGAGAAGGAGCTGGCGGGGAGGAGGGATTGGAGGTGAGGGGAGGAGGGAGGGGAGGAGCGAGGGGAGGAAGGAGATAAGGAGTTGCAAAACTCACGACTGACGCTGGAAAACTGTGTTTATGACAGCACTCATAATGCTGGAGGTGCTCTTACAAAAACAGTTTTGGAACAACAGGTGAGTGTTGTGTGTGTGTGTAGTGTGTAATGTGTCAGTGCGCGTGATGTGAGGTCTCTGTCTCCTGTCATGATCCAGGTAAGAACCGCTGATGTGCAATATGCTTAGTGAACAGGAAACCACCAAGTATCCTCAACAAACCTTCACCTCACATCCCAACCTCCCGTGTGTGTGTGTGTGTGTGTGTGTGTGTGTGTGTGTGTGTTGTTTGTTGTGTGTGTGTGTGTGTGTGTGTGTTGTGTGTGGTGTGTTGCTGTGTGTGTGTGTGTGTGTGTGTGTGGTGTGTGTGTTGTGTGTGTGTGTGTGTTGACCACTTGCCTTCTGTCTGTCATCTGAAGAGGGGACGTTTGATTCGACTCTCACACTCGGATGAAGACACCCCCCCCCCCCCCCCCCCCCCCCTAACGCTGGAAGGGAACGCTTGATTTGACATCTCCAGACCACATGAACATAAAAAAACAAATTTTTTGGGTGGGGGGTTTTGGGGGTGATTGTTTTTAATTGAAGAAGTTATGCCAAAGGATATATACATGTAGGGATGTGTAATTGTTAAGAGGATTTGCAGACAACTGAAGAGGGTGTTTGGTGCTTTGGTGTTGAGGGGGGGAGGGGAGGGAGGGGGGGAAGTGCGTGAGAGGTGTGGCAGTGTCTCGGTGTGTCTGACACACCTGTGCAGAGGGTCACCTGGTCATGTCCGTCCCTCTGCCCCAGAGACAGGAGCCTTGTCTCTGCTCTAAAGAACCTTAAGAGTTTTGTCCTGCTACACAAACTGCCCTCACCCACACACCCCTGCACACCTACCCCCCCTCGCCGTCCCCTGCACACACACCACCCCCCTGCACACACACACCCACCCCTGCACACACCCACGCCCCCTTGCACACACACACCGCCCTGCACACAGACCCTACCCCCCTGCACAACCCCCACCTTGCAACACTCTAACCCCACCTCCCCCCCCCTCGCACACACACGCACACACTCACACACTCTTACACTTACACACTCTCACACTTACGCACACACACGTTTAAATACAGACGCACACACACGTGCAAACCCATGCACACACACAAACCCCCGCACACAGCCACCCCATGCACACACACACACCCCTGCACACCCACCCCATGCACACACCTACCAGATCACGACTGAGCAAGATCGTTCAGCACCACATGTTGTCAGTGAAGCACCAGTCTCCTCTTGATTCCAGACAGACTGAAGCTGATCAAACACCAGCAAACAAGGAAGCCGCTTGGAGTGGCCATCTTGAATCAAGAACGCCAATTCATAGGAACATCCTGCCCCTGAACCACACCCTGTCTGCCCCTCACACCTGCCCCTGAACCAAACCCTGTCTGCCCCTCACACCTGCCCCTGACTCCTGCAGTGCCTGAAGACCGACAGTTCTCATCGAGTTGCTACCGCTGATGGTAACTACGGTAACTAACCTTTAATTAACCGCGAATCTGTGGGTCGTTTTGTTCTGTTTTAGTATTTCAGCCTTGTCTGTCCGCCATGTCTGGGGAAGGTCAGGGGTGAGAGGTCGAAGGTCGAAGGGGGTGTTGTGAGGTGAGTTTCTGCTCTGCTGTCTAAAGATTCAAACCTTCGTTCCTCTGTTTCAAACGTCACCGAGATGGATGCAGGTAGAATGAGAACGGAAGGAAGTAATATTGAAAAATTCGTTTGAAATGGAACCGTCTGTAGTAGCGAGCTCAGTACCTCTACCTGTGCTGTCTCGAGGGCGGCTTTTTCACCCGGGAAATAAGCGGCTAGCTAATTGGTTCATTTGAAAAGGTTTCATCCAACTCGGATCTGTGCGGTGTTTTGATAAGAGGAACGAAGGACGGACGTTTATAGTTTTGAGACGCGGCCCACCGTGCTTGATAGTGTCGCGTGGGCCAGACACCGGGCAGTCCTCCTCTGACGTCCTCCTGCCTTCGTAGACTCATCCTGGCCGACCGGGGAAGACCGTTAATGTTAATCTCGCGCGTGCCCCCGTGTGTTTCCTATTCAACTATTGATCAGATTTACATGTCGTAAGATCTGCAGTTTAAAAGGACGTATGAGAGACGTTATTGATTCCGCGCGAGTAAGAGTTTCTGAAACTGCGTCCTTTCGGTACCAGGACCGTTAAACGAGTCTCAATCTTTCGACAATCAAACAATGCCAAGATGATATTGTGATTTTTTTTCTTCCAAATCCAGAATTTATAAAGGCACAAAATATATATTTGTGTGTGTGTGTGTCAAACTTGAAAGTGGCTTAACAAGACTGAACATTAAATTACGAGTTCCCCACTGCGGAAGATGATTTTGAACGTCTGCGGGAAGCTTTCACCCGGTACTGATGCAAAGGCTGTTGTAAAACTGTTAAGGTTTTAACACTTGTTCTCCTGCTGCTACGACAGACCGATGTGTCCACAAACATACAGTATTAATGTACCCTGCATGTGACTACAGAAATAATCCATATTTTACAGATGTTTTGTGGTGCATTGATGAGGAATAGATAGTTAGAATAACAATAAGAAAATGATTTGTTTGGTCAATTCTCATTTTTTGTGTGCCAATGGAATGTATATTACACTAACTGGCTTTGTAGTGTCGTTATTGGTGTCGTTCAGATATGGAGTTTGACGAATCTCTTATAATTCTCGGAAATAAACTTGTATACCTTCTTCACCTCTCCTCGTCACTTTCATAAACTAGCCAGGGTATGACTGTCTGCAACACTGGATTAAAACGCTTCGATTCGAGTTGAACGTGTTTGTAGTTTTAGATTAAGCCTGTTAACGAACAACAGGAGAGACTTTACATCTCTTTCAGAGATTTCAGATCGCGTAAAAAATAATTTTTGGCTATGTTAATTTTCTGCGTTGCTGGATCCATATTGGACGTACAGTTTTGCACCGGCAAAATGTAAATAAACAAAAATAACTTATCTTTTTATCTTCACATAGCGACAAATGAGCAGTTTCTCCAATTGTGTGTCTAGAATATATAGATAGACCGCTGGAGTGCGCCGTGATGCAAAAGTTGGAAAGCGAATTGACAAAATACACAACCTAAGACTTTTCCAGATCTTCCGCTAGGTGGCGGTATAATACAACGCTGGGCTGCTCCACGCTCTTTACTCTCTCATGAACTTGACCTTGACGGATCGGCCGTCACTCAGACGCAAACCTCTTTTTCATCCTCCACGAAAGCTCTCCTTTCTCACCCCTTTCCAGCTGATCAATGAACAAATGTGACTTGGTCATTTTCTCATTTCCTATATGAGTTTCTGATCACTGAGCATTGGCCCATTGGACAGCATGTAGACAGAGCAACACACAAAAAACATCCACATAAATAAAGACAGCACTGAGGTAATCCAGTCTTGTCAAATCAGAGATTTTTTTGAAGTTGTGGAGAAGGAAGTGAACATCAGCAAGTTTGTTTCTCCACCTTGGTACTTCAGTCTAACCAAGTCCCTTCACACCAGCTTCTTATTCATCACCTGTCCTCCTCACCCTCTGATGCCACTTCCTGTCCTCCTCCTTCCTGTCCTCCTCACCCTGATGCCACTTCCTGTCCTCCTCCTTCCTGTCTTCCTCACCCTGATGCCACTTCCTGTCCTCCTTCCTGTCCTCCTTACCCTGATGCCACTTCCTGTCCTCCTCCTTCCTGTCCTCCTCCTTCCTGTCTTCCTCACCCTGATGCCTCTTCCTGTCCACCTCCTTCCTGTTCTCCTCACCCTGATGCCACCTCCTGTCTTCCTCCTGTCCTCCTCCTTCCTACCCTCCTATTTCCTGTCCTCCAGATACAGCTTCTTGTCCTCCTTCCTGTCCTCCTCCTTCCTTTCCTCTTTCCTGTCCGCCTCACCCCGATACAGCTTCCTGTCCTCCTTCCTGTCTTCCTCCTGCCCTCCTCCTTCCCACCCTCCTATTTCCTGTCCTCCAGATACAGCTTTTTGTCCTCCTTCCTGTCCTCCTCCTTCCTTTCCTCTTTCCTGTCCGCCTCACCCCGATACAGCTTCCTGTCCTCCTTCCTGTCCTCCTTCCTGTCCTCCTCCTGTCCTCCTTCCTGTCCTCCTTCCTGTCCTCCTCCTGTCTTCCTCCTCCTGTCCTCCTTCCTGTCCTCCTTCCTGTCCTCCTCACCCTAATACAGCTTCTTGTATAACAGCTAAATCCTCGAAGGGGAACAATTTTAAGAGGTCGCTGCAGCTTAAAAAACTAAAAACGAAACAATATTTACAATGAAATAAAAAGGTGTTTTTCTGGATGCAGTAGAACTGTAGAGCTTCTGCTTTGGCTCCGCCCTCTTACAGTTGATTCCACTTACCTGAGAGGATGTTTTGGAGACGAACCTAGTTTAAGAGTGTATCCCTCACCCGGTTTCTCACCCTTGACTCTCCCCCCCGCCCTCCCAAGACATAATCTCCTCCCTCAGCCTCACCCTCTCCACAAGACCTCCCTGCTCTCCCTCCTCCTCTCCTCCCCAGTCTAGAGGCCTCTGGAAGAGGAGAG
The DNA here is from genome assembly GCA_036571765.1 of Plecoglossus altivelis. Lineage (NCBI taxonomy): Eukaryota > Metazoa > Chordata > Actinopteri > Osmeriformes > Plecoglossidae > Plecoglossus > Plecoglossus altivelis. The sequence goes on from BROE01000001.1 coordinate 14,251,674, forward strand.
GAGGTGAGGAGAGAAGAGGAGGTGTGGAGAGGAGGTGAGGAGAGAAGAGGAGGTGTGGAGAGGAGGTGAGGAGAGAAGAGGTGTGGAGAGTAGGGGAATAGTGGAGAGGAGGTGAGGAGAAAGGAGGTGAGGAGAGAAGAGAAGAGGAGGTGTGGAGAGGAGGTGAGGAGAGAAGAGCTGTGGAGAGAAAGTGATGAGAGGAGAGGAGAGGAGAGGGGAGGAGGTGTGGAGAGAAGAGGAGGTGTGGAGAGGAAGTGAAGAGATGAGAGGAGAGGAGGTGTGGAGAGGAGGTGAGGAGAGAAGAGGAGGTGTGGAGAGGAAAGGAGGCATCTGGACAAAGGGGAACAGAGCAGCTATTTGCTGA
>BROE01000001.1:14252498-14257498 GCA_036571765.1 Plecoglossus altivelis
TAGATGGAGGTGCATAGGAGGCAGTTGCTATAGATACTTGGCAGCGTTCCAGGTAGAGCACAAGAGCCAATTTGCATGTATTCAAATGATGCAGGGATGAATACAGGCGCAGACCACGTGCACACATACACACACACACTCACATGCACTCACTGTTTTCTCTCCTCTCTCAAGCTCCCTTCCCCCCTCTCTCCTCTCTTTCTCTGTCTCTGTCTCTCTCTGTATTTCCTCTGTCTCTGTCTGTCTCTGTCTTTATGTCTCTCTCTCTGTCTCTCTCTCTCTCACCCTCTCTCTGTCTCTTTCTCTGTCTCTCTCTGTCTCTGTCTCTGTCTCTGTCTCTGTCTCTGTCTCTCTCTCTCTCTCTCTCTCTCTCTCTCTCCTCTCACACCTAACCACACAGTGACATCACTCTACTAAAATGTATCCTATACATGGATCACCAAGCGTCTGTCAGTTCTCTGTCCATCCAGGACCCTCTGAGGTTCCACCTGCGTGTGAGAGACTGGCTGTGCTGTTCTGGTGTCAGTTATGAGCATGATATTGGTTTCTTATTATTATATCAGTAATGGTATGTATTCTATTCATATTGCAGGATATTGTATTAATGGATATGAAAATAAATAATATTCCTTTAACGATCCAGATGTATGAACTAGAAACAAAATCTAACCTCTCAAATTATCATGAATTTGATGTTACTTCTTACAAATTCTTCTTGCGTAACTTTGTAATGAAGAACGTGCTGATGTGTTTAAACGTCCTTCAAACACACTCCATAGTCCAGAAAATAAACAACTAAAATTGTCAGTTTCTCCTTAAAATAAAAAAACTGCCCTGATATTAAGACAATTATCTTTAAAGATAATAAAGTAAAAAAAATGAAATAGCCATTTTATAATTTTGGTCAGAGTCTGAGAAATCTAACATTTTAGATAATAACCTCACCTGTTATAACAGTTTACTGTGATAAATCTGCTTATTTGAACATCGGACAGTTTTAACCTTTTTATTGTGTATCGAGAAACGAGGCAGAACAAGAGAACGTGGAGAGAGAACAAGAGAACGTGGACACACTGTCACTCAAATCTAAACGATGATTAAAACCAACGATTGCCTTTAAAATGTGATATTCATTGATAGTTAATTGTCTACTTGTCTGACATTTATCAATGTATATTTTATACATTTATAAAATCAGATCTGTTACTTTGCAGTGAATGCTGAGCCTTTCATCAGAAAAGGGAACATTGCAAACACACTTTTATTTGACATCTGTTCATTGTTTTGATCTTATCGTTTTAGGTTCAATTTAAATTGAAATCAGAAGTCTTTTAAAAACATGACATTGTGTTCATTTTAAATCAGAAGATATATTTGTTAGTTTAAGTTATAAGAATCATCTGTCTACTATCTGGAATGTATTTGATCGTTAATTCTCTTGATATACTTTGTGAACTGATGATGATCATACCAAAGGAAAACATAAATATTATTTAGTTTTTTTGATCAAGGTCTTTACAACGCCAGCGTAATCTGAAACATTATTGGTTCTCAATCAAGAGAACGACTGCAGTTGTAAATATTTTTAAATTAAATTGTAATGTCTTAATCACAGTCAAATAATATCACATTTGTTTGTCCCAGATATACTAATAACAATTTAAAAGAATACTGTCATACGTAATATACGGAGAGATAAAAAAATATATTATATTTATTGTTTAATTACTTGAATGCTTTGAGATGACAAACTTCATACATTATATAATCATAAACAATTTTCTTTACAACAAACCATCTGTGATTCTTGTAAATGCAAACCTTTAACTGTAAAATTATATGGAGTTAAAAGACACATCCAAAATCTTATTTTGAAATACAGCAACAATCAGACTGGTATGGATGGCTCATACTGTACAAGGTGGATTATAAAACATCCATCCCTTTACAAATATGTTTCCAATGTTCATATGAGGGTCTTTGTCCACAGCTGGTCGGATCTCCTGCGTTCTCCATGCTCTGCTCTCTTCCTCGTTCCAGCTGTGACCTCACAGCTTACGTTCCAGAGCCATGAACCAATAGGAGAGCTCCGTCTGCGTCACATGAAGTACAGCTGGGGCCAATCAGCTACCTGCGTTTCGTCGACCCTCCTGGGCGGCCAATCGGAGCCCCCCACACCTTGGTCCTGGTTTCTGGGAAGCAGACGAGAGTGAGAGAGGTTCAGTTCCATCCAGCGCTATTGTGACATCACTGCTGACTCATCAAATCAGGAAGCAGGTTCGTGGGACTGTAAATAAAGCAGTGTCTTTCTATCACACGGGAGATGAATTGGCTCACACACACATGCGCAAACACACTCGCATATACACACACACACACACTCACGGGTGTTTGTGTGTGTGTGAGTGTGTGCAGGCGTCTGTATAAGTGTGTGTGTGTATCTAAGTGTGTGTGTGTGTATCTAAGTGTGTGACAGTATGTCTAAGTGTGTGTGTATGTCTAAGTGTGTGACAGTATGTCTAAGTGTGTGTGTGTATATCTAAGTGTTTGTGTGTATGTCTAATTGTGTGTGTATATCTAAGTGTGTGACTATATGTCTAAGTGTGTGTGTATATCTAAGTGTGTGACAGTATGTCTAAGCGTGTGTGTATATCTAAGCATGTGTGTGTGTGTGTGTGTGTATATCTAAGCATGTGTGTGTGTGTGTGTGTGTGTTCAGGAGGGTAACATCTCTGAACTTTAATAACAGAGCTTTCTGATTGTTCTGTCTGTCTGGGTGCGCTTGATTCATCAGCTTCTATCTCCCCAGTCTCTGATCCCTGCAGTCAGCACACAGACACAGGTCAGCACACACAGCCCAGGAGTCTGGGAGTACAGCACGTGTGTGTGTGTGTGTGTGTGTGTGTGTGTGTGTGTGAGTGAGTGTGTATGTGTGTGTATGTGTGTGTGTAAGTGTATGTGAGTGTGTGTGTGAGTGAGTAAGTGTGTGTATGTGTGTGTACATGTAAGTGTGTGTGAGTGTGTGTGTGTGTGTGTATGTAAGTGTGTGTGTGTGTGTGTGAGTGTGTGTGATTGGTCTGGATCGGGGTGTCTAGAGGAAGAGCAGTCAGCTGGGACCACCAGAATGACACCTCAGGGAAAAACACACACACACACACACTCACATATACATACACACACACATACACACACACACACATACACACACTCACATACACACACACACACACATACAGTCGTACACACACCCACATACACACACTCGCATACACACACACACACACACACACTTACATGCGTACACTCACATACACGTACACGTACACACACACTCACACACTCGCGCACACACACACACACACACTCACACACTTGTGCGCACACACACACACACACACACACACACACTTCTCTTGTCTGGCTTCCACATCGTCATGGCTACATGGTCTGGAAGGGGATTAGAACTCACGCAGTCGCGGACGGTTGATAATCAGCGTAACCACGGTAACGGTATGCACGGCAAGGACAGCAAAAAGACCAACGTTGAGCCGTTAGACCGCGGTCTCTATGACGACACGCATTTAAGATACAGGAAGCAAATACGACGGTCTGACTGGGACGTTTGTCATCTTTCAGTCTCGTCACTTTTCAGACAAACAATCCAGATCTGTGGGACCAAAGTCCTTCGCTAACACTAGACCAGAATGGACGCATATCCTATCTATAGTCCAGGTTTAGACATTCATGGTGTGTGTGTGTGGGGGGGTGGGGGGTGGTACGAGGGGGAGAAGAGGGGTCGAGGAAAGGGGAGAGGGGGTCGGAGTTTGAAGGGATTGTGTCTGGGATGGTTCAGACTGTCTCTGGGAGAGAGGGTCCTGGATGGGGAAGGGGGAGGGGGTGGTGTGATGAAGGGGGGTGTAGAGCGATGAAGGGGGTGTAGGATGATGTAGGGGGATGTAGGATGATGTAGGATGATGTAGGATGATGTAGGATGATGTAGGATGATGTAGGATGATGTAGGGTTGTGTAGGGTGGTGTAGGATGATGAAGGGTGGTGTAGGATTATGTAGGGTGGTGAGGGGGTGTGTAGGGTGATGTAGGGTGGTGTAAGATGATGTAGGGTGGTGAGGGGGTGTGTAGGGTGGTGTAGGGTGGTGTAGAGTGATGTAGGGTGGTGAGGGGGTGTGTAGGGCGATGTAGGGTGGTGTAAGATGATGTAGGGTGGTGTAGAGTGGTGTAGGGTGATGTAGGGTGGTGTAGGGTGGTGTAGATGTAGGGTGGTGTAGGATGATGAAGGGTGGTGTAAGATGATGTAGGGTGGTGAGGGGGTGTGTAGGGCGATGTAGGGTGGTGTAGGGTGGTGAGGGTGGTGAGGGGGTGTGTAGGGTGGTGTAGGGTGGTGTAGGATGATGTAGGGTGGTGTAGGGTGATGTAGGGTGGTGTAGGGCGATGTAGGGTTGTGTAGGGTGGTGTAGGGTGATGTAGGGTGGTGTAGGGTGGTGGTAAGTAACTATCTGTATGTGTGTTAGTTTCAGTCCTACCATAAGTATGTCTAACCCTCCTGGAAGCAGCATGACCATGTAGAAAACTGACTTTCCCTCTTTTATGCTCTGCCTCCTTCCTTTACTGTCTTACCTCCTCTACCTCCCTCCCCCCTCACTGTCCCACTCCCTCTCTTCCTCCCTCCCCCCTCACTGTCCCACTCCCTCTCTCCCTCCCTCCCCCTCACTGTGCCCACTCCTCCTCTACCTCCCTCCCCCTCACTGGTCCACTCCCTCTCTCCCTCCCTCCCTCCCTCGCTGTCCCTCCCTCCCTCCGTCTTCCCTCTCCCTCCCTCTCCCCCTCTGTGTCCCTCTCCTCCCTCCCTCATTCTCCCCTCTGTGTCCCTCTCCTCCCGCCTTCTCTCCCCCCTCCCTCTCTCTCTCTGTCCCTGTCCCCCTCCTCCCTCTCCGTCCCTCTCCTCCCTCCTTCTCTCCCCCCTCCCCTCCTCTCTCCCCTCT
>BROE01000001.1:14262498-14269388 GCA_036571765.1 Plecoglossus altivelis
CTTCCTTCTTCCCTCTCTCCTTTCTTCTTCTCCGTATAGTGACGTAGTGCTGTTGTCTGTGGCAGTGCAACGGTTAACCCTCCCCTCCTTCCTGTTCCTGCTTCTCCACCTGTTCCGATTGGCCGAGAGCAGCCTTCCCCCGTCTTTCATTGGCCAGAGAAACGCAGAGAAACAGGGATGTATTCACACTGAGGTGCTGAGGGTGGTGTAATGGTGGTGTGTTGAGGGGCTGGTGTTAAGCGTGTTCTCCCTCTGTAGAGCAGAGTCCAAACACTTTAGGATGAGGCAGCGCCAATCTGCATGATTATAATAAAGAGGTCGTGTGTGTGAGGGTGGGTCTGTGTGTGAGGGTGTGTGTGTGTGTGAGAGTGTTGAGGTGGGTCCTCGAGCATTGATATGAATGGTGTGATGTTTGTGGGTGTGCGGTAGGTGTGTGTTGTTTGCGTCCTGGGTTGTGTAAATGGGTTTTCTGTTAGGTGTGTGGCCGTAGTGTGTGTGGTGTGGTGTGGAGTGTGGTTCATGTCACTGTGTGGGATGTGAGGGTGTGTGTGAGGGTTGTGGGTCTGTCGTGTGAGGGTCAGTTTGTGTGTTAGGGTATGTGCTTGAAGGTGTGTGTGTGACTGTGTGTGGAAGATAAATGTGTGTGGTAGAGTGTGTGTGTGTTGGTGTGGAAGTGTGTTAGGGGGACGGAAGGGTCTGAGTGTGTGTAAGTGTGTAAATGTGTGTATGAATGTGTGAGTGTGTGTGAATGTTTGTGTGAGGTGTGTAATATGTGTGTGTGAGGTGTGTCTTGCTTGGGCGGGGGTGCTACCAAGTAATGCGGTGGCTGCAGTAGGATGAATGTCGCTGCACAACATTCGCTATAATCCTAAGGTAACGCAGATGCATCCCGGGTCGCCGCAAGCCCTTAGCTATCTGTGGTGTCTATAGTGGGCGTGCTCCATGTTTCCCCCTTGTGAAGGCCCTTGAAAGACATCCGGACTGGGTAAAAAGATTATGACAAAACAAATAAGTGGAGCAATTCAAGTTTGAACATGAAACTGTTGGATGAAAGATGAAACAAAAACAGTCGCATTCTTATACCAATTTCTCGTAATCTTTATTCCATTTAAATGTATGCATCTCAGGTGGACAATTTACATAAAACCCAGAGACTCTGGACTACAAATTGTAAATACCCACGGGGGAGGGGGGGAGGGGTAAATGGAGGAAGGGGAGGGGGGCAATTCAGGACGCACCATTTAAGCCTTAACATGGGGGGAGGAGACAAATGTGGTTTCTGCCATCTTGAACCAGAACCCCGCCCCCAATCATCGTTCAGTCCCGCTTGGGCTCATGCTCGCTGGAAGTGTATTTCCTGTGGAAACGTTGTGCTGGCCTCAGTTGCTCACCTGCTGACCTGATGCAATGGCATGGAACCATGGCACGGAGAAGTTAAAGGACATAGTTTCAAGGTATCGCTTCGAGGGAAGAGGAGAGAAGTAAGAGAGAGAGCAATAGACGGATCAAGCCTAACATCCTCTTGTGACGGAAGACAGAACGAAGGAACGAAGAGCTTAAGTAGACAAAGGATTGTTAGAGTCATAATGGATGATTGAGCTTACACAAATCATGCGGCTTATGCGCCTAGTTGGGCGCAGAGTAGGTGTTCATATACTGGCATCCTAGCTTAGATCCTAGAAGGTTGATTATACAACCCCCAATGAAATTAGGTTAGTGTGATAATGATGACGACATAGAGAACCAAGCCAAGCCACATTCCACTATCCTATAGTACAGTGGAGGTTTCAGCATGAGTGTGGCATTACAAGAACATAATGTAGCTGTGTACCTCCAACATCCCTCCCATGGCCCATACACAACTATCATTACACCTTAGAACCCACACATACAAGTTCTATGACAAACTGCCTTCTTCTGGACTCGAGAGAAGGAGAGGGAGAGGGAAAGAGAGAGAGAGAGGGAGGGAGGGAGAGAAGGAGAGGGAGAGGGAAAGAGAGAGAGAGGGACATAGTGGAGGAGAGAGAGAGGGAGAGAGAGAGAGAAAGAGAGGGAGGGAGGGAAAGATAGAGAGATAGACATGTCTGTCCGTCACACAGCTGCTTGGCTGGCTGCCATGCTAATACACGCCGTGGGCGCTAATGGCCTCAGTAGTCAGTTTGTCTGCATCAACTTCAAGCCAAGTAGCCACAATCACAGCCCCGTGTTCTTTGTGTGACTAGAAGGATTTTACAGACAAATAAGTCTCATCATTTGAATAATACCTCCAGCCAGCCAGCCAGCCAGCCAGCCAGGCAGGGTGTGCTAGCGGTGACCTGGTACTGCCCAGACCTCCCTCCCTCCCTCTCTCCCTCCCTCCAGACCTCCTCCCTCCCTCCTTCTCTCCAGACCTCCTCCCTCCCTCCAGACCTCCTCCCTCCCTCCCTCCTTCTCTCCAGACCTCCTCCCTCTCTCCAGACCTCCTCCCTCTCTCCAGACCTTCTCCCTCCCTCCAGACCTCCTCCCTTCCTCCAGACCTCCTTCTACCTTCTCAGAGAGAGAACACCTGCCTCTTCACTCCTTCAGAGTCCAGGAACTCTCATCATCATCATGATCAATGTGACAATGATCAATGTGACAATCAGGAGATATTCAGAACTGTTTCAAATCAGTCTGCTTATTCTGCCTTTCCCAAACTCTCTCTCTCTCTCTCTCTCTCTTGGTCTCTCTGTCTCTCTCTCTCTCTGTCTCTCTCTCTCTCTCTGTCTCTCTGTCTCTCTGTCTCTCTCTCTCTCTCTCTCTCTCTCTCTCTCTCTCTCTCTCTCTCTCGAGCAGTGAGCCTCAGGTTTAAGTGTAGCTAGCATATCCTGGATTGAGTCTCTGTGTGTCTGATGATATGAACGACGATCTCGCCATTTTAACGCTCCTGTATTTTTAACCCTTTCAAGCCCAGGGCGAGTCACACGACTGAACCAGATAGCACACACAGCCTGTCCAGTGCCATGGTAACCAGACAGGCCATGTGCATGATAATGAGAGTATTATGGGCTGTTTGTCTAGAGTTCATTACGTCTGGGCATCCCCATTTAATTACAGCCTGAGCATTTGTGTTTCTGTGTGTGTTTGTGTGTGTGTGTGTGNGGGTGTGTGTGTAGGGGGGATTTGATTTAAAAAGCCCCATCTTTTGTACAGTTGGAATGAAGGATTTGCATATGAGGGCATCAGCTATACACACACACACACAGACACACACACAGACACACACATACACACACACCATATGGCACAGCAGAAATATTCTTATTACAGGCACTCAAAAAACCCCCCGCATGTAATATTTTTGGTACCAATCAAGCACGTACACACACGACACACACAATGTGCGTTCACACACAAATACATATGCATATTGCCACCCGTATTTTCCCGTTCTCACACACACACACACACACACACACACGTGTAAATGCACGCCGCCACACACACATTCGTCCCGCTTCTCTTTAGGGAGCAACTAACAGTACCGCACGCACACACACACACACACACTAACGCACACACACCCGCCATCTAAATCAAAGACGATATGCAGAAAAGCAATTAGCCCAGATTAGCATACGACGGCTACACGCGGACACACAGATGGATGCTGCCGCCATCTTTGGCAGGAGAGCAGACCGGTGGCGGCCATTTTGTTTGAAGCCGTGCCTGTCTGGATGTAAACAATCGTGCCGCGATGTCACCGTGACAACAGCGCAAGTTTGGCACTGCAGCCCTCTAAAAACAGGAAGCTCAGAACGGAATGGATAAGATAGTGGGCGTGCACCACTACGCAGCGATAAAGCGCACACTTACACTACGCTGCATAACACACACACATCACAGCACACACACACGGGTCGCTCACACAGTGACGCTCGCTTCACCAGCGACAAACACTTACGATCTCAGCCCACATACATGACTGAGTTGGCTGTCGCTCACCACTTCACACACACTCTCACTCGACACACACACACACACACACACACACTACGTATGCTTCACTCCACACACACACATACACGCTCGAGGCTCACAACACACACACCACACTATCACTGACACAGCACACGACACAACACCTCTTGATCAGACTTTAATAACTGGAAGGAGAGGACAGTATGGAGGAGAGATTAAAGTGGACGAGACGGGAGGATTGAATGGGGAGGAGAGATTAAAGTATTATGTCATTAGGGGTGAGGTACAGAAAGAAAGATGATAGAAGAAGATGAGATGCCACAGATAAGGAGAAGAGAGAGGATAATGGGAACAAGAAGACAGACGAAGAGACAGAGACAAAAAGAGAGACAGAGAGAGACACTGACCAGGTAAACTGGAGGGATGAGAGAGAGTAGCTCTTCTCTTGTGACGCAGCTGACACTGAATGACTGGTCCTGGTGTGGCTGTTTTCTGGTGTGGCTGTTTTCTGGTGTGGCTGTTTTAGAGTGTCCTGGTGAGGCTGTTTTCTGGTGTGGCTGTTTTCTGGTCCTGGTGTGGCTGTTTTCTTGTGTGGCTGTTTTCTGGTGTGGCTGTTTTCTGGTGTGGCTGTTTTCTGGTGTGGCTGTTTTCTGGTGTGGCTGTTTTCTGGTGTGGCTGTTTTCTGGTGTGGCTGTTTTCTGGTGTGGCTGTTTTCTGGTGTGGCTGTTTTCTGGTGTGGCTGTTTTCTGGTGTGGCTGTTTTCTGGTGTGGCTGTTTTCTGGTGTGGCTGTTTTCTGGTGTGGCTGTTTTCTGGTGTGGCTGTTTTCTGGTGTGGCTGTTTTCTGGTGTGGCTGTTTTCTGGTGTGGCTGTTTTCTGGTGTGGCTGTTTTCTGGTGTGGCTGTTTTCTGGTGTGGCTGTTTTCTGGTGTGGCTGTTTTCTGACGTGGCTGTTTTCTGGTGTGGCTGTTTTCTTGTGTGGCTGTTTTAGAGTGTCCTGGTGAGGCTGTTTTCTGGTGTGGCTGTTTTCTGACGTGGCTGTTTTCGAGTGTCCTGGTATTCTTATAGAAAGTCCTAAAGCCTTGTGTCACTAGCTGTGATGCTCAGAGTGGAGGTGTTACTAGCTGTGATGCTCAGAGTGGAGGTGTCACTAGCTGTGATGCTCAGAGTGGAGGTGTTACTAGCTGTGATGCTCAGATTGGAGGTGTTACTAGCTGTGATGTTCAGAGTGGAGGTGTTACTAGCTGTGATGCTCAGAGTGGAGGTGTTACTAGCTGTGATGCTCAGAGTGGAGGTGTTACTAGCTGTGATGCTCAGTGTGGAGGTGTTACTAGCTGTGATGCTCAGAGTGGAGGTGTTTGTCCACAAGGAGACGAGGAAAGTGTTCCTTCGTCTCCAAGGCCGGGTCTCTTAGAACCTTCTCAAATCTACACTTTAGATATGTTTATATATATTTTTAAAGAACAGCGATAATCATTTTACCAAACTCTTCAGGAGGTGAGAAGCATCCTGTGTTGGGGTGTGTGCTGTAGGCAGCAGGGTGGAGGAGCGCAGGTGTGTGGAGGAGGAGGAGGAGGAGGAGGAGGAGGAGGATGAAGACATCCACAGTCTGTCTGTCAGCACACAACTCTCCTGGAAAACTGACAGGGAGCACATCTGAAGAGGAAAATATGAACTCCAAACTGCCCCCCCTCACACACTCACACACTCACACGCACCCTCACACTCACACTCACTCACTCACACACACACGCGCGCACACTGCCAGGGGGCAAATGTGGGAGGCTACGTCAATCTTACAAAGAAAAAAAACTAAGGCAGGAGGAGAGGGAGGAGGGAAACAGAGATCCCTCCTTCCTGCATGTCTTCAGGTAGAAGGGCACCGTGTGACTGGCTGGTTGGAGAACCCCTCCAGCACACCCCCACACACCCAGGGAGCCAGGCCCATTTGGAGCAGCTCTGGCTGGGGCCAGGAGGGCCAGAGCTGGGGCCCCTTGCTCTGGAGGTCCTTGGGCCTGGGGGCCGTTTGTGTTCTCTGTATCGATTTCTCCTGCGTGCCGGAAGCTCCAAAGGTTTGGGTAGTCGTCAGGGACCTACGCTTGCCTCAGCAGCCCACTCACAAGCTCCCTGCCCAGGCTTCACTCGCTCCTCGAGACCCCTGGATGGATGGAGGGTCCAGGGGGAGGAGAGGAAGGGGAGGACGAGCGCTCCAGGCCATGTCGAGCAGCGTTCAGGCTCTTCTCGGTTCACGCTTCCATCCATCTTTCCTTCATTCGCTTCTTTACCCGCCCACTCTCACTCCTTCTCTCTCTCGCTCCTTCTCTCTCTCGCTCCTCTCTCACTCCTTCTCTCTCGCTCTCTCGATGTCATCTTCCAATCTGGGGAAAAGGTAGAGAAAAACAGAGCGGTTTAATTTGGGTCTTTTTTTCGTTATCTTGTGTGTGTTAGGTTTTTTTCTTTTCCTTCCTAAGCTTCCAACGTCCCTCAGCTCCATGTAAATACACACGAACAGTCAACACCTTGATGATGAAGCCTGAAAGATCTAGATGCTTCCTTTCTGCCACTAACCTTCGCAGCCAGAGGCCAGTAAGACACAGAGAGGATCATGTTCAGAACCTGCCCTCATCTCCCTTCCTCCCCTTGCCTCCCTTTCGTCCTCCTTCCCTGCCCCTGCGCCTGCACCGCGTCACCCGTGCTGGCCGTCCGTAATACCTCCCCCCGGACGCATGCGCCTGGCTCTCCTGCCGCCTCCCCTCGCCTCCCTCCCCTCGCCTCCCTTCCTCCCCTCGCCTCCCTTCCTCCCCTCTGCGGCACATCCCTTCCTACCCCTCCCCTCCCCTCGCCTCCTCTCCCCCGTTGCCTCCCGGGGTTCCTCCCTTCCTCCCTCGCGCTCCCTTCGTTGCCCCCTGGCCCCTTCCCCTGTCCCCTCCCTCCATCCCTCCCGTTCTCTCTCC
>BROE01000001.1:14280559-14300903 GCA_036571765.1 Plecoglossus altivelis
GTAGCAACGACAAACACAAGCGTTTCCACTACAGCAGAATGTCTTTCTCCAGTGACTTCCTGAACCAGTGATGTCATCAGCAGTAACACACACAGTTCACCTATGAAATATTATGTGTACCAACACAACATAATATCCTACTGTTATACAATCATATCAGCTCTAATACTCAGTTTGCAACGCTCTCTACTAAACATATAACCGTTTATCATACATACAAGAGCTTGGACAGTTGCTAAGCTACCGGAATCACACACACACACGCACGCACACATCAGAAAAGGAATATTCTGTTCTTTGACAATGCTGAATGACACAAATACTTTTGAAGGCATCAATGGTCCAAAAGGGTTTATAATCAGCCTGATGAGGAAGTTAGCCTGTAGCTGTGTGTGTGTGTGTGTGACTGTGTGTGTGTGTGTGTGAGTGAGTGTGTGTGTATGTGTGTGTGTGTGTGTGTGTGTTTCCCGTTTCCTTCGAAGAAGAGAAGGTCATGTTTATGCTAAGATGGAGGTTCGACGAGCAACACACATCTGCACGCCTCCCTACCCCCCCCTACACCTTCACTCTGACCCTCCTGTCCAGGACAGGAACCACACTGAGAGGAACACGTGTCTGTCCGTCTGCTAACAGCACACAGGTGAGGAGAAGGTTCACCTGGGTGAACTTCTGAAGGCAGGAGGAGACGTCATTAGCTAGGAATGAGATCAGAAGATGGACGTTTCTGCTGGAGTGTTGAAGCTGTTTGTAGCGAGTCGTCGAGAACACAAAACAGCCTGTCTACAACGTCAGGCCTGCAGAGATGGGATTGTACACACACACACACACACACACTCTCTCTCACACACACACTCTCTCTCACACACACACTCTCTCTCACACACACACTCGGTCTCACACACATATACACATTTTTCTTTCTCTCTCACACACACATACATTCTCTCTCATACACACACTCACATTCTCTCTCTCACACACACACATACACTCTCTCTTACACACACACTCACATTATCTCTTACTCACAAGATAGACTCTCACACACACATGTACATTCTCTCACGCACAAATACATTCTCTTACACACGCATATGCACACACACTCTTACACATGCACTCTCTCATACATGCACTCACACACACACTCTCACACACATACATTCACTCTCACACACATACTCTCTCTCACACACACAAACATTCACTCTCTCTCACACACTCTCTCACACACACATACATACTCTGACACACACATTTACTCTCACACACACTCTCTCACACACCCTCACACACACATACATTCACTCTCACACACATATACTCTCTCACACACACACACACTCTCACACACACTCTCTCTCTCACACACACACACACTCTCTCTCTCTCTCTCTCACACACACACACTCACACACACACACTCACACACACCGCAGGGAACTCTCTCCTTTGCATGAGTCTCTCTGAACAGGAACACCAATCTACTGTAAACCTGTCGCTGTCATCACCTGTACAAAAACCATTCTCATCTCCATCACTTTATATTTTACCCATTAATGTTTCTATTTTCATAAATATAGCACACACTACTGTGTACTATTGCTGTGGTAGCTACTGAAGCCAACAGGGTACATGACACCCTTGTCAACTTGAAGCATAGCACAGGATGAAGAGCCAGACTTTCACTTCTCACTGCAAAATGAGACACAATCAAGTCTACATTCCTTTACCAGGCTACATAAGAGAGGAAAGGGGGGTGGGGGTTCAAATCTGCATCCTTGTGATCTGCAGGCCGCTGCTCTAACCACTAAGCTTTGCCCTTTGAGACCTCTACTCTTTCTGCAGTGATGCAAGCCACACATACAGGCTTTTGAAGAAGAACACCTTGTGCTAAATACCGCTCTAAGTACCGCTACCTAATTTACTCATCTATCAAAGCAGCTGCTTTTAGCTGATGGCATCGTTGGCAGTGTTCAGACACACATGGGCCTTTGCGGATGTTTCCAGAAGCTTTGCGTTCTGGATCTGATTGCGGGTAATCATCTACACCTTGCACGTGCCTTGATTAATACGGCAGGTAATCTAACTAAATACTGCGTGCGGCGGTAAGGGTAACCTTGGCTACATCACAGCACTTCAAAGCGACTTTGCAGCTCGTGCAGACCTAACCCACAGCATGCTCGAGGGTGAACGGCCACGTTGGCGTCATAACATCCAGGTCTTTTGAAAAGGTAAGGTATTAACGTGAATAAACGGTCTACCTGAGAATCACGTTGTTGCTTGTCATAGTAAGATGACACCTTAAAAAGAGAAAAGCGAGGATCACGTCTTCCAGAGTCACGTGACTCCACGGAACCGACCAATAGCACGAATTTAGTCTTTTTAACTATTTCTGCCGAATCTTCTAATAACACTATCACAACAACCGACTTTCGGTGGTTTAGCGAGCGTTCTTTATTGATGTTCTTTTACAAGGTTCGGTGTTTAAAGTTACCAACAATCCATTTCTAACAGGCCCAAGTCATACAATGGTCCTGTTGCCAAACCGGTCGTTCGATATTGAAATCTCAACCAGCCAAAACACACATTTTCATTGAAGACGTCAGGTATTCCACAGCCTACACACTTTAACACTCTCTAGAATCCTGCTACTTGCCTACGATTGAGTATTTTAGCCAGAACCACCCCGAGAACGGAATCCCCGCGGCGGCATTTTGGTGGTTGGAGCGTGGCACGACATCGAAGCATCCAACGCTCTCGTGTAGCCCCAGTAGCCCCAATACCTTCTCCCCGCCCCGACATCCCTCCACGCCGAAGACCCAGCTTCCGAAGTCTGTGGAATTAGTTCGTACTTTCGGTTCTCTAGCTTTATGAAATTAAAACTCATACAGCTAAATAACCAAAGACACAAACTAAACCGTCGTTTCTTAAAGGGGCCGCTGCGTAGATGGAACCTGCACGCGGTCACATGGAGTGCTCTCTGCGCGAGTCGCCTCTTCGCTCCGTAGAGAAAACACCACAACGCTGTCTCCTCAGTCAGAGTCGCCAATGCGTTTAAAGATATTTATTTATTTATGCAGATATATTATGGGATGATATCCACGTGGCTTGTTTAATTGTATTAGATTTATAGGTTCACTTACACACGCGCGCGCGCGCACACACACACACACACACACACACACAGGCGCGCACATAGACTTGAGTCTGTCATCAACTTAAGGGGCTAGAGACTAAACTCACACCCGGCAACAATCAACAGAAACATGAAACATTAAAGCCAAACTCGCTCAAAACAGCCATTGAATAGTGTCACATCGGCGTAGACCAGTGAACTACTGGTTGTGAAATACAGACTGCAGACGTTTTAAACGTGTACGGGGCCATTTGCTAAAACTGTGTTTGTAAGACCCGCAAGAAACATTTGTGCGTTTTTTCTTTAGTTGACAGCATTAGCTCAAGTGCTGAGACTATGAAAGACTCTTTAAAGCCAAAGCAATAACGAACTACAGACTCTCAAATCTGTTTCCTATGAAAGTACACTACAGTCAAACAATGTTCCAATAAGTTTAGACCAGAAATAAACGACATTGTCTGGAACAAAACAAAATCCACTTACTGGTGCTGGACGGGATCCTGTTTATAATAACGTTAAAAAGAGGGAAGACACTGTGCGCGAGGTGCATCCGTGTCCGCCGTGAAACCAGAAAAAAATAATCTGTTCTCCCCATCAAGTGTGGTGACGAGTGCGCCAGCAGAACGTTGCAGAACGTATATCCATATGACACCACCTACATACGGTGTCCACTTCTTCGCGTGCAAGCAACGACTGACGAGCGCTCCGGTGCCCAGAATAACGCTCCGTGGTTAACTCCCCCCGCGTGCAACTACCAATCCCCAACCGCCTAGTATAGACCCCCCACACACACACACACACACACACACACACACACACACACACACTCTCACTCTCACTCTCACTCTCACTCTCACTCTCTCTCTCACACACACACACACACACTCACACAAACCGCAGAGGCGGGAATGTAGGCTATAGTGTTGGATGAATTAACTTCAGCGTATGCTTTGCATGTCATTGCAGTGCAACGTTACAATCTTGACATAACTAGAGGAGCCCAACGCGTCCCTCAATAGCAAGCAATTAGCTCATCAAATCCACTTGATATTTATATTCTTACGTGTTTATTATGTCAGTCAGTCGTTCCCAGCACACTAAATCAATGATTGTATATATTCTAATGCAAAAAAAACACAGCAATATGGTGCAGTCTGTCTTCACAGAAAAGTCCCGGAAGCAACCAGATATTAAAGTACACAGAACACTCACATGATAAAGCGCTGATCATTTTGCTAAATTCCCGCTGAGATCACTGAAGCTGTGATGACGTATTATATTCCATGCAACAATTACTACAATCACAGGTCATGTGGCCTATGAAATATTGAAGACAGGAATTAAGAGAGGTTTTGACGAGTGTGCTTTTCAAATTCGCGCAATGTTGAATAGTTTTCTTACCGTTTCCTCAAACTTTATTATTATACACTGTATGTGTGTGTATTTTTTTAAATTTACGTTTATGTTTAGAAGATGAGGCATTTGGCTAAAAACATGAGGTAAAATCGTAATTTAAAATATGGTGAAGCTTTTTTTGATAAACGAATTGAAGGTATTTGGAAACCACTCATTGTTTACCGAGTGTTTGTGTGTGTTTATTTCCATATTTGTTCTTGTAGCGTTACACGGAAGAAGACAAGTGACCCAAATTCATTGTAGTTTAAAGTCACATAATACAAAGTAATAAAACGTTTGTCACCTGTATCTTACAGTGGATGAAATGCTACCATAATTTATTCTATTTAATCAGGATTTTATTCCACACAATCCTTAACCTTAAAATGTTTCACCGTGGCCCGTTTAAGATGGTAAACAAGCTCGTGCTTATTCGTGCACGAGCAGTAAAAGTAGGTCAACTGCCCTGCATTTTAACCTGTTGATATAATGCTCTTTTAAAATTGTACATTTCTGCCCATATTCTCTCCCTCTCTCTCTCTCTCTCTCTCTCGGTAGACAGAGTAACACAGATTTGAAGTAATATTGTTATTTTAGGGAGGAAACCAGGGATTGGACAATTCAAAACATCCTAAAGAGTTATAGCTGCATATTAAGACTTGGGCAATTTAAAATATAAGAAACAAATCAATCACGAGCGGTTTTGTTCCATATATGTTATATGTTCCATCATGTTCCATATATGTTCTATGTTCCATCATGTTCCATATATGTTCTATGTTCCATCATGTTCCATATATGTTATATGTTCCATCATGTTCCATATATGTTCTATGTTTGCACTTTCCTGCTACAGTAAATTCTGTGCTTGTATATCTTGCATAGCGAATAAAACTGATTCTGATTTGAACCCCGACTATATCCCTGAGAACCAAAGGAATTCACACGATGGTCCCTGTCCACGGTACTGAACCATGGCTCGTGTGGCAGTTGGTCTCTCACACACGTAGCGTTCGCCTTTAGCTACTGATAGCATATTCATTCACAGCATATAGGTGTGACGTTATCAGGCATGTTATGATTGATATCTTCGCCGAGGAGATGAGATGCTACAAACGATAATGACACGAGCATAGAACTATGCTTCATCTTAGATAATGGTTTGGAGCCGAGCCATGAATAGCAACTTCTCATATAAAGTTTGAATAAGCATTACATTTTAGTGTGTACGTGCGTGTGTACGTGTGTGTGTACGTGTGTGTGTGTGTGTGCGTGCGTGCGTGTGCGCGTGTTGGTGATTCTAGGTTATGCTACAGTGACAAGGAGATTTAAAGGAAATCTACTTGAATCAGATAACAAATCTAGTTACAGCGCGTGGGCAAAATTCTTATCACACACACACGTATACTGTATATATAGACTACAGCAACAGCTCACCAGAACTGCGCGTGAGGATGTTTATGTAGGAGGGTTGTATCTGTAGGGGCAAGTCAGGAAGACAAACATCATCGAATCATTTGCACGAGGGCCTATGTCCGATGGCGCCTGGGTAAATACATCTGCTATTGGGGGTCTGTACGTTTACTTGATTCCAAAGTTGAGACGTGGAAACACAATAATCTGTTTTTCAAATGAAGCTTGATTGGCCGTGTAAATAACGGTTTAAGGTACAAACTAGCTTACATAGGGTTCGACTTGAGGGAACCGAATGCAAACAGCAGACTTGCAATGTGAAGTTCTCAGAATGACGCATTGTGATGAGAACGAGGTAGTGTAATCGAATGCGAATTCTGATTGGATGAGCGTGAGTGAAGTGGAGAGGGAGCACGCGCGTTGGGCCTACTGTACGCACGCTCGTGGTTGTCACAAGCGTGGGAAATAACCACGAGCGGCTTCTTTATAAGAATCACTTACTGATGCCAGTGGAACTTATGTGGTACTCAAATGGTGGTGTTTTGGCTGAAATAAGCGTGGACCTACTTTAACATCGCCAGTAATGTCTCGTATTAATTCTCTGTAGTGTAGTCTTATATGTGACAAAATAAAATGGTTTGTTTTACCATATCACAATGATTTCAGTGTTAAGCTGAAACAAAGTGTTATTGCATACGTTCAAAGATTTGGAGAGAAAAAAATAACACAAGCACTTGCTAAACCTTTAAGTGTGTAATTCTAGTAAGCGAGGCCTAAAGTCCCTGAATACTGATGTGAAACACGTTGGGTTGTACTGCACGTTTACGAACCCACTCTTTGATTTCCCTAGCAGCAATACTGTCAATTACACTCGCATTCAAATATGATCTCTTTTTTTAAAAACTAGTCTTATGACTGTTTTCACATTTTAAAATATATTTGAAGTGTATTATTTATATGTCATTTGAAATAGTATCACAAGGCGGTGCAGACTCGCTGTAAATATAATTGAGTGGTGCAAGAGGCCTGTTTGGTTCTCCCCAAATCCTACTTGGCATAAATTTGCAAGGAGCACTTACTCACCCCCACCCACTCACCCCCTTCACACCCCCCACCCACTCCACACATCCCGTCCCCCCTCTCCCCCCGCCCCCCCCCTTAGACCTCTCTGGAAGATTTTCCCACAAACAAGTGACCAAGAAAAATTAGCCCCATGAACGAAGTTAACACCAAGTTCAACAACGTGGTACCAGCGTATTAGCATCACAATAGTGTCTAGAAGCGCCGTGGTCCGTGGAACAACGGAGAGTAGCGTCGGCACGTCACTTCACCAGACGGCTATACCCTTTTCCCAGGGTCGGAGAGACAATATGGGCTGAACTCTACACGGCAATACTCAGAAAACAGGGGGCCCTTTACAACAATATGCCCATACTTGCGACTTGTGTAGGCCTACATGGGAAAGGCCCACGAGAGGTACCCCGATGTGAATGTAAACAATAGACAACAACTCTAAATTTATGCAATAAATACAGAAACATTTACACGGTTATTTATTTTAGGGATTCTTGTAAAGGTAAATATTATTATATCTGGTGTTGTTATTGTCTGTTGTTGTTGTTGTTGTTATAATAATAAATATAATTATTAGGCCTAAATACTTTCTTCTTGGCCTATAGCCCTAGTCCGTTACTGTTGAATTAAGTTAATTTAAGAATAAATAAACAAAGATTTATCCGCATTATTCATAAATATTACTGAAATAAAAGCTTAGTTTTCCAAAACATCATATGCGTCAAAAAGTATTGGCTACTTACATACAACGCCACTTTAGATAATCCAAGACACGTTTCCTCTTCGCAGTTGACTTGCCTCTCATCAATCTCTCTAACAAACAAACGTCTTTGTCCGAGTCTTTTCTATACCTTACCCTAAAGAAGATTACATGTGCTTGAACAACCCGCCAAGGAGTGAGAACGCCATGGAGCCGCACGCTCTGTCTCCTGCGGGCTTGCCTAGACGCGCACGAGAGAGAGAGAGCGCGGATGGAATCCCTTACAGTTGGTCGCAACTCAAAATCAACCGCGAACGCCAGACGGCGAAAATACTCACTTATCTGGCGTCCGATTGATTCTTTAATGTACGATATAGATTTTTTACCTCCTCTTGGTTTAAGATAAGAAGAAATGTAAAAGGAGGGAGGATGGAGAGAGAGAGAGGGGTGCGCGTGGAGGACTGACAGCAGAAGAGAGGGAGACAGTGAGGCAGCGAGATGAAAAGAAAGGGGAGGGGGAGGTGGAGAGGAGGAGGAGGAGGAGGAGGAGGCAATATGGCAACGTATTAAATGTGTCAAAAATATGACTGTGGGAAAATGTAGGCCAACCATAACTACGGTCTGTAAGGTTGTTCATAACACGGAAGAATTATAAAGCATCTACAGTGAAATTCACTGAGATCCCGTAGTCAGAAAAAAATGTATTTTAATATCCTTTTAAAAACGTTGGGCAATCATTCATCCAACGACAGGGGAGAAAAATCATGTAATTCTTTCAGTCTCTCCTTAACAATCCTAAAAACGGACGTCTGCATTGCGTGTTCTGCTTCAGGCGACATCACGACTGGCGATGGTCAAGTTCAATGTTGGCGCATGATTTTAATTCCCTCATGGGGATTGCAAGTCCGCGTCCCGCTATCCTTCACCCGCGTGCAGGCCTGGAACCACGGCAGGTGATAGGTGCAGCAGATGTGGCGGGACTTACAAAAGAACTCCAGCGCGCATGGTCTAGAATTCTAGAATTCATTCGCGCCATATATGGCTTGTAACAGATTTGTCTGACCGAAATACACACGTCAAACAAGGATTTTCGGAAAAGGACCCGCATAGAGGTTGGTGCCTAATTTAGAGCACCATCACAAATTATAACGTAATTAGTTTGGGCAATTTATGACAACGTTTTGTAGCGAATAGTGAGGAAAACTCTAGATGTTTGTCCACCGGATGTGATGCCGCTTTTTCTAAAGACTGCTTAGTGAGTAGTGGATTCGCTCTAATGATTTGCCTTCAACAATAACTCTCCTTTCCTTCCTCTGTCTCTCTGTCTCTCTGTCTCTCTCTCTCTCTCTCTCTCTCTCTCTCTCTCTCTCTCACACACACACACACACACACACACTATAGCAAAAAGATCAAATTGACAGGGACATTTGTAGTAGCTTATTGTAGGAAACGATTAATATTTAAAAATTATTTCTCTTTTATTCTAGAGGTCATCTTTACTCAAGCTGATAGTTAAAGGTGTCTAATAAATAAAATATAAAAACTACTGTATCTCTCGTGTAAAATAATTTAACTTAATGCCGACAACCATGCACGTGAATGTGTTATTGCAGAATTCACGTATTTGTTGTCTTATACGTCTGAAGCATATGACCAATTCACTCAGTCAGAATGTATGCTTGGCTACCTTAGGCCCCTACTAGTGGGTGTACACAATCATTTGACTCACATCACCAGCGTTAAGAAGGCCACACTCCAGTTTAACATTAACTAGCAGGTCTAGTCTACAACGATAACTTAACCAGACACCCTAGCACGCTCGCACGTGAAAGAATCTCGCCTGTTTGGACTCAATCGTACGAGCATCGCCACGCGATGCAGCCTCCTGTACATGTAGGAGACACAACAGCGACGCTCTTCGGTGAGAAACAAACACCGACTGCTGAAGGAACCCAGGAAACACCGGGCCGATCAACCATTTTGCATCAATTGGTTCGTTCTCTCGCCAAACAGGTGTGTTTCAACTGTACATTCTAACGGACTAAATATAACGTCGTTAGAAACGGTATAATAGATGATCAGATATCATTTGGACGTTTGTGTTTTAACAGTAAAAAAAAAAAGCTTGAAAAGAAAACAGATATTTTATCCCTTAAGGATCCTTCTCTACCACGTTCTCATGATAGTTTATAGGTCCTGATAAAAACGAAATGTAGTTTGTTTTCTTGTTTAACTTTCATAGGCTTACTCCTAAACACTTAGCCAACCCTTTGACTCAAGGTGTGTTCGGATTACACAACCTCAGTAAAAAGCGCGCTAAGAGGTAATGTAGCTTGTATAAGTACCTGACAAGAAGCATACTGCCAAAAAATATTATGTATCCCTCGACATTTACCGTTTATTGTCAGTTAGAACTGAAATATGATACACATCTATTCACAGACGTAATCTGAATTATGATCAAACTGTATGATGCTGTAGCTTCTATGACAGTTTGATCACAACAGAGTTTTGAGTTCACTGTATAGTTTAACACGCACGTTTGTGAAATATGGATCTAATAAAATATATCCATCGACATTCGTATAATCCTGCGGAATGTAATTCACAGCAGGATATACACTGCTTGGATAAAACACGTAGTTCAGTTCTATACAGAACGATCGTGTAATTGGACCAAGATATTCCTGTAGGATTAATTATGTCAATAACACAATTCACAATTTCATAAACTTCCGGTTGTGTCATTTGGGGTATATGATTGGCTCTGCGACAAAGGCATGATCACGAATGATAAGTTACTACAGTTTTGTACGGTACAATAAAATGCATGTGTGAAAGATGGGTATTTGTTATGACAACTAGCCTATTAATACAATTTCACATTCATATAGTTTCAATGAACTTAATGAGAGCTATGAAATACGGGCTATATTGTCACGTGTTAATTCTTCCAAAATCCCTTCTGAATCTGCAGATGAGGCCTCTCGTGTCAGAATATGGAATGTGAATAAATACTTTATCAGATATAATTTTAATTCGTGTGAAACAATATCGGTAAATTGATCTTAAGCTTGTCTTGTTTGTTAATTCAACTATTCTCTAGACATGGAGATACTTGTTACTTTGTGACTGTCATAAGGGCCAACAATAACATTCATTCTAAACTATATCGGAGTGAGTTGTGAACAAGGTGTTGATTTGAGTTTGTTTTTAAAAATCAGTTTGACGTTGTTAATGTGTTATTTTGCTTTACTGTAATGGAGGAGCTAAACTCTCACAGCATAACAATGCTATATCCACCCTAACAAGAACCATATGAGAGAATGGCTCCAGAGAATTCCAAGGGTTCTATCTTGTTTAGAGGTTCATTGGAATTCTAAATTATTCTTCTTCTGTTCTACATCGACGGTTCCGGAACTTCTGGAACACGGTTCCACTTATGACCTCACAATGTTGTTGGATCGTGCAATATGAGGCAAAGAACATTATACAGTTGAGGCCTGTGTTTTTGCAGTGTGAGGATGATAGATCCAGTGGTTAGTGTGTTTCTGCAGTGTGAGGATGATAGACCCAGTGGTTAGTGTGTTTCTGCAGTGTAAGGATGATAGATCCAGTGGTTAGTGTGTTTCTGCAGTGTAAGGATGATAGATCCAGTGGTTAGTGTGTTTCTGCAGTGTCTGACCAGCACATGCATGTGCTGTCTGCTTCCTGTTTCATTTAAAAAGAGAAAACTTTATACACACACACATACACATTTGCAAATGAATGCAGGCACACACACAGCACACACACATCACACACGCGCGCGTGCACACACACACACACAGCACACACACACAGCACACACACAGCACACACACAGCACACACAGCACACACACACACACACATACACACACTGTAACAAGATGTCCTCTTTCTTGACACTGACTGGTATTTTGAGAGCTACTGTCTTAAAATATAGAAATAACACTCAGAAGTCAAAGGTCTCTTCAACTAACGCTTTTATCCAACTCAGCAGTAAAAACGTCCATCTATGCCTGTCTTGTGATGCTGTTGCAGGTGTGAAGGTTATGTCTGATGTTTTTGTAATTTTTCAATATTTTTGCGGGCCTCCAATTTGTATTAAATTAAATGGTAAAGTTGAACTAAAGTTCCGTTTGGAATCTTAAATGTTCTCAAGGGTTCTTTGCGATCTTAAGACGGTTCCGTGTGGAGATCCTGAACTGCACATTTTTTCTGCTATTACAAAAAAGAAAGGCATCCTCCATAGATACTTGACTATAAGACAGTTATGAACATAGACTGGTAACGAACAAAACTAGGATTGGATTCATTTCTACAGCTCAGAAAGTAAAGTGAACTGTACTTATTGAAACTGCTTTCTGTGAATTTCATTTCTTGAAGGCTTGAGATTTCTCAGCAAACATTTTTGAGTTTACCAGAATGTTTAGTCACCAAGGCCTGGTTATAACTTGCATTATTGGTACATGAAATATGATTTTTAAAACCCCAGAATACACTAAGTTTCATCTCAGTAAGTCTCATCAAATTTAATTCACAGTAAATTTAATCACAGTAATATTAACCCTAAGCTTGGCATTAAGATATCCTTGATTGAGACTCGGTTATCAGGTCATTTTGATTTGAGAAAACACAATTCCCCTATCAAAGATGACGTTAAAATTAGTTTTCTGTAAATTACTATTGGATGCAGTTATCTACCAACATAAATATTTTGATATGGTTATAATTTTTTTTACGATAGTTTATGAGATGTGCAACGAAATATGTGAACGTTTCGAAGAGATCCTAACTAACTAAGTAAATCTATATTAGGCTGTAAAGAAATGTTTTTAATTACCTTTAGGGATGTCCGGCAACATCTAAAAAGGGAGGGGGGAAAATGTTATCATCGAATGTAATGTGTCTAAGATTAACATAGTATATCCTGCACTTAAAACGGTATTACGATCAGTAATCTAGTTTCCAGTAAAACACAATTCCATTGTGACGCTATGCAGCTGTCACAATGGTACCTATGCTACATAGTTTTCCGTTGTTAAAAAACAAAGTCTGCAACCAACACAATACGTCACAATTACGGTTCCAACATGACATTTACGGTGAACAATTAAACTAAACTTACACACAGAATTAGTTAAAACAACTCAAATAAGGAAATAAAATAGGCCCGCTCACCCATGTGTCGTTGGCTTGCTGCTGCGACAGCCGAATTCACCCTCCAGCAGAGTGTGAAAGAGAGAGACTGGCTCTCTTGTCTTCAAATTTGAAGCAGGCTGGAGTTTATGATAATCAGAGTTGACACCAACTTGTACATCATAAAAGAGGGGGCACCCTCGCGCCTGCGTTCCCACGAGGCGCATTCCGACGGTCAAGTTCAAGCTCAAAGCGCGAGCCAACATTGCTATGCAAGGCGTGTCGCGCGGCTCCTCCACCTCCCCGACCCCCACCCACCCACACCCATCCAATCCAGAAAAGCGCGCGCTTCTTGTCGTGGGAGAGTTCGCCACCCCATTGAATTTCAGGCATTGATAATGTGTCACTGTCACTTGTGACACAAGAAAATTCAAACTTAACAGAAAAAAACGGTTCTGGAAAAATATCACATTTTAAAAATATGATTTTAACCCCCCTCACCAAATAGACAGTAATAGCCTTCAACATTTAACTTCAGTTTATAAGTAACTTCAGTTTTATCTTAAACTAACAAAAAATAGTTAGTTACATATTTTTTATTGGGTAAACTAAACATCTCAGATCATTGTTGTTAATAAGAAAAACTAACATTTGTTTCAAGGATTATGCTATCGAATGCGGTTGTACGTATATTTTGTCTTGCACGTGTTGAAACGAAAACAGGCTACTATTTCTTAATTCTCCATTCTTTACACTCATGCCACATTTAGAACTCATTTTGGATTTTAAATTATTCGTTAAAGAAACGTTTTGTTATATTTATTTGCTCTTTTAAATTAAGTTGGCTACACTCGCGTTCATCTGAATTCTGCTGTTTGCTCCTCATCAGGTCCACATACCCTGTCTGTATAACTGTAAAATGATATATTGTTCGAATATTCTTGTTTGGTTGACTTATGGTTTTATTTTCTTCTCATAATTCGGCCACTATATTTAATTTAAATAAATTTAAAATTTATAAATAAAATTAAAAAAATAATAACATTAAACATCCTAAAAGAAAACGACCACACCGTTCTACAGCACATTTTCTAACCGTCACAAACTTAATCCTTTGAGCGTCTACTTTGCTTCTCATTTGAGTTCTCTGTCACAATTGAATGTAAAAGTATTTTAACTTCACTATCTTGGTCTGACTTCAACCTCAGACGGTGTCCTCTGCTCTCCTACACACACATCAAACATGTTCTCACTGTGAGAAGTAAACTTCTTACTAACACACACACACACACACACACACACACACACACACACACACACACACCCACACACACACACACACAGTTTCTAATAAGGGGACATAGTCAATATACATACTCAAAATCAAATTCAATGTAATTTTTTAAAAACATCATAGATGGTGAAGAAGAGTGAGTATCTTTTGCACATCATCCTATATTTTTTTAACCACCTCCTCTCTCCTTCCCAGACCCCCCCCAGACACCTAGACCCCCCCCCCAGACACCACTGCTCCCCCTCCTCGCCCCAGTCCCCCTCTTCCCCCAGACCACCCCCCAACCCCCTTCTCCCTCTCCTTGTCAGCTCAGTTTGGGGGGACCCAAAACATGCTGTCTGGCTCTGTGACCCCGACTAACCCCTTAGTGAATACATCTCACACAGGCTAGTGGGATTACGAAGATTACTGCTGTGGTTTGGGGTAATCTCATGCAGACTAGGACTTGGACTGGACTGCTGTGGTGTGTGTGGTAATCCCACACAGGATTTAGGAGAGAGGTAGCACTAGGGTGGCGAGGTGTGGACATTTAAATGATGTCTTATAGAACGAATTGAATACATGTGGGATGTGTAAATTTTTAGAATTTGAAAACTTTAATGTCCTGCGGGAGGTAATTTGTGGCACAGCACAGAATGGATCTGTGTTCATATGTGTGTGTGCAAGCGTACGTGTGTGTGTGTGTGGGTGTGTGTACGTGTGTGTATGTGTGAAATCTCACCATTCAAGATCATTTACAATCCTAGTTCGTCTTTCACTAACTCTTGTTTTACAAACCTCCTGGTTGTAAATGCTTACAAAGAGCCACACTGCCCAGCTTTCATAGAAACGCACTCACCAGCTCACACAGAAACACACTCTCCACCTGTCACAGAAACACACTCTCCACCTCTCACACAAACACACTCTCCACCTGTCACAGAAACACACTCTCAAACTCACATAGAAACACACTCTCCACCTGTCACAGAAACACACTCTCAAACTCACATAGAAACACACTCTCAAACTCACATAGAAACACACTCTCAAACTCACATAGAAACACACTCTCCAACTCACATAGAAACACACTCTCCAGCTCTCACAGAAACACACTCTCCACCTGTCACAGAAACACACTCTCAAACTCACATAGAAACACACTCTCAAACTCGCATAGAAACACACTCTCAAACTCACATAGAAACACACTCTCAAACTCAGATAGAAACACACTCTCCAGCTCACATAGAAACACACTCTCAAACTCAGATAGAAACACACTCTCCAGCTCTCACAGAAACACACTCTCAAACTCACACAGAAACACACTCTCCAACTCACACAGAAACACACTCACCAGCTCACACAGAAATACACTCTCCAATTCACACAGAAACACACTCTCCAACTCACACAGAAACACACTCTCCAACTCACACAGAAACACACTCTCCAACTCACACAGAAACACACTCTCCAGCTCATACAGAAACACACTCTCCGACTCTCTCACAGAGACACATAAACCCAAATCCGTTCAAATTCACCTCCATTCTCCCAGATCAAAGTAGTGACGTAATGTCCTGTAGAATATTGTAGATCCTTCTGACTCCGTGTATAAGGATGGTCTGTGGCCTGTCCTCAGCTGTATGTGACAGTCTAATGCTCATTCATCTGTCTCTGTGTCTGTAGACGCATCGATTCAAATAGTAGATCTTGCCTACCTTTGAACAAACCCACACGCATTCATTACCTACGCGTGTCCTTTTCACTGGTGTATGATAGATAGATAGATAGATAGAGAGACAGATAGACAGACAGACAGACAGACAATAAATACTTTATTAATCCCAAGGGAAATTGTGCGTCTGTTACTTACATGCACACTTCACAAAGATATAAAACGGATCAATAAGTTAAATGTGTCTTGTTTGTAAACAGGAACCAATCAATTAACCAGTCAGTCAATCAATCAGTCAATCGATCGTTGGTTGAAGCATCGTGTTAAGCAAGCCAGATGAAATGAAAGGGCCTGGACAGGTCAGATGTTTAGACGACCTTTGACCTCTGCACTTCCCCAGCAGTAGGGGAAGGACCAGGGTCTGAAGGTTGATGAACTCTGGGACAGTGCATGTCGATGACCTCTGACCTCTGATGTCACAAGCCAGACAACCAACGGATGTGGTCCAATCAGAGTTGACCGTGGCTGACCTGGGCAAAGACCAGTCAGAATGGCGGTGATGTCTCCGTGCGGGAGGGCAGTGACATCACTTCCTGTCAGCCAGTCATAGCTAAACCAGTGAGGACAGGACCCGATCATTGTTCGTTGAAGATCTAAACTGAAACAGCAGTTTAAAGCGCTGGAGAATTATTTAGCAGGAGGTTTTATTCAAATCAAGGAAGAACTTGATCATGCGACTTTTTGATCTGAAGTTACGTTACTTTCAATGGTTCAGCCACTTTATTAGCTTAAAACACTGATCTGTTAGCCAGGATTCCAAGTGAGCCACAGAACACAGAACACACATGGAGGAACCCTTGGTCTCAGAGACTGAACCTCCTCCACACACACACACACACACACACACACACACACACACACCACACACACACACACACACACACACACACCACACACACACACACACACACCACACACACACACACACCACACACACACACACACCACACACCACACCACACAACACACACACCACACACACACACACACCCAACACCGCCATATACACACCACACCACACACACACACACCACATACACCACACCACACATAACACCACACCAACACAACCACACCACACACCCACCCACATACAACACACCCCACACACACACCCAACCACACCCACACACACACCACACACACCACAACCACACATACACACACACACACACACCACACACACACCACACACACACACACAAACAGGCCACACCACACACACACCACACCACCACAGCCACATCACACCACCCCACGCACAACACACACACCACCACACACACACACAACAGGGACAGTGATTTTCACACGGCCACGCCAGGGTGCCAGACCCTGAACCCGCGGCCAGAGAGCTGAAGAGTTTGGCAGCATAGACACGTCCAGATAATAACATTAATTACGGGCATCTGGTCAGACGCTCCAGTCTGGGGGCCTTCCAGGGGCCCTGGCTGTTGCTATAGGGACCAGAGAGGGCCGTTGGAGGGCAGGGGGGGGGCAGACCCCGTTATTCTCCAGAGAGGTGACCAGACGTGACCTGCAGCGACACCCCTTCCTTTGACGCGGATGGGAAAGGTTTAGCAGACACGTCAGAGAGACACAGGTCAGTCAGGATTCTGGGGGAGTCATGGCACGGGGAGGGGAGGGGGTGCAGGGGGAGGTGGGGAGGGGTACGGGAAGGAGGTGGGGAGGTGCGGGGGGGAGGTGGGGAAGGGGTGCGGGGGGGAGGTGGGGAAGGGGTGTGAGGGAGGCGTGGGGAGGGGGGGGGGTGGGGGAGGGTGAGGGAGGGTGGGGAGGGGTGTAGAAGGGATGGTCTTGTCTTTCAGTTCCAGTTGGAACAGCCAGAAAGCTAAGAGGCTGAGGAGACCCACAAATCGTTTTTTTTTCTCTCCAGTCTGTTGATGACTCTGTGCCAAGGGCCTTGTCCATGTCCTGGCTCTCAGTGGGCATGATCTGTGGGGATGACCTGTGGGGATGATCTGTGGGGATGGTCAGTGGCCATGACCTGTGGGGATGACCTGTGGGGATGACCTGTGGGGATGATCAGTGGGGATGACCTGTGGGGATGATCTGTGGGGATGACCTGTGGGGATGATCTGTGGGGATGACCTGTGGGGATGATCTGTGGGGATGATCAGTGGGGATGATCAGTGGGGATGACCTGTGGGGATGATCTGTGGGGATGATCAGTGGGGATGACCTGTGGGGATGATCAGTGGGGATGACCTGTGGGGATGACCTGTGGGCAGGAGTAATGTTAGAAGAGCTGGCGTTCTCCTAACAGGGCAAACACACACACCACTCCATAAACACACAACACACAACACCACACCGCACACACACAACACCTCAAAACACACACACACTACAACAAACAAACACACACACTTTTCCCAGAACTATTTATTAGACGTCTCTTTTGTAAGCGCGAAGAAAGGATGACTTCTGGAAGAGAGGAGGAAAGGATGATTGTTGGATGAGAGGAGGAGAGGATGATTGTTGGATAAGAGGAGGAGAGGATGACTGTTGGATGAGAGAAGGAGAGGATGACTGGATGAGAGGAGGAGAGGATGAGTGCTGGTTGGAAGGAGGAAAGGATGATTGTTGGATGAGAGGAGGAAGGGATGACTGTTGGATGAGAGGAGGAGAGAATGATTGTTGGATGAGAGGAGGAGAGGATGAGTGCTGGTTGAAAGGAGATGATTACTAGACAAAAAGGAGAACAGAACTGGTCTGTGTTGATCCTCAGTGGCTGAAGCTGACCCCTGGTGGCCACAGGAGGAACAGCAGGCTGCAGCAGCACAATGAGAAAAACTCACGTTGAGAAAATCTGTTCGGTCACACAAGGGGTGTATGTGTATGTATGTGTGTGGCAGCTTGTGACCTAGGACGCCCCCAGGTGGTGGTCGAAGATATTGGTCTGTGTCACACCTTCCACTGTTTGCCTGCAGATGGCAGTGACAGAGCAGCAATAAGTATTATAATAATAATATACCGTGGTCGTATCAAATCTGATGGAAATCCAATGGAAAAGCATGTATCCAGATCAATGGTGGTCATGTTTAGTTCAAGTTCAAGTTGTGCTTTATTGTCATTCCGCTACATGCGGGTGCATACAGTGGAACGAAATGTCGTGCCTCACAGAGCCACGGTGCTACATAAGTACAGACATACAACAGTACAGGCAAACAAAAAACTATTTAAAATAAATATAACAATTTTCCTATACATAAACTAAACAGGATACAAGCTATACAAACTGTACGAATACTTACCGATGTGCACGTGCAAAGAGTATTGTACATGTGCGAAGAATAGATACATATTAGTTAGGTCTCGTTTAGTTAGACCACATCCCAGCTTGAAGCAGTGACCAAACTGTGGATGTCTGTCTCCTTCTGTGATCCCCCCACAGATCCCTTTCAAGACCTCTACGATCATATGTGAATTTGTGAGCAGAGAAAATACTGTATCGTGAAATGTGCTGCGCCACCATGCACAGCCACTAGATGGCACTGTCACATCGAGGACAGTAGGAAGTGATGACACTCAGGTAATAAGGGCACTTGTACATGTCAGCTGAGGAGAGATGGTGCGGGTGAGGGTGTAGAAAGGAAAGATAAGGGAGGGGGGAGAGAGGGTGGAGTGGGGAGGAGGCAGAGGGTGAAGAGAAAGTAGAGTTCCTTCCCCCATCTTCACAGTCCTCCCTCTCTCCCTCCTCCTCCCTCCACCCTCCCCTCCCCTCCCTCCCCCTCCTCCCTCTTTCCCTCCCCCTCCTCTCTCCTCCCTCCTCCTCCTCCCTCTCTCCCTCCCCTTCCTCCCTCCTTCTCTCTCCCTCCTCCTCCACCCTCTCTCCCTCCACTCCTCCCTCCTTCTCTCTCCCTCCTCCTCCTCCTCCTCCCTCTCTCCCTCCCCTCCTCCCTCCTTCTCTCTCCCTCCTCCCTCCTTCTCTCTCCCTCCCCTCCTCCCTCCTTCTCTCTCCCTCCTCCTCCACCCTCCAGATGCTGACAGACTGGTATGGAGCAGGGGACCGGGTAGAATCAGCAACACAAACCCTTTGTTATCCTGCTGCATGAGCTCTCAGGAGGGGCCAATCTGAGGGACCACGGAGGACTGCTCCTCTTAACACGAGTCAGCGATTCCTTCTCGTGTTTGTGTACAAGCGTTTGTGTGCGGAGGGAGGTGGATGCGCTGGACACACGGTGCCATAATGTGCTGCGAAGACAAATTCTGGTAATTAGAAAAAGCAAGCAGATGGGAAACTCTATCTGGGGTGTCCAGAGAGAGAGAGAGAGAGACAAAAAGAGTGATTGAGAGAGAGGGAGGGAGGGAGGGAGGGAGAGGGTGGGAAACGGGGAGAGAGAGAGATAAGTGAAAAAATACAAAACAACTTAGAGAGAAAACATACATTCATCTGCTCAATATTTGCCAAGGGACTGTG
>BROE01000001.1:14301403-14313400 GCA_036571765.1 Plecoglossus altivelis
CTCTCTCTCTCTCTCTCTCTCTTCCTGTTTTTACTCCTTGTCTGCCTTTCCCCCGCCCCTTTGTCAGTCTCTTCTCTCCTCTCTCTCTTCTCCCTCTCTCTACTGTTCTCTCTCCTCCCTCTCTCCTCTCCTCCCTCTCTCGCTCTACTCCCTCTCTCGCTCTACTGTTCTCTCTACTCCCTCTCTCTCTCTCTCCTACTGTACTCTCTCTTTCCTCCCTCTCTCCCCTCGTCTTCCTGGACTGAATCACTCCAGCTATAGTCATGCGACTGAGGGGAAATATTATGTCATGAGCAGTAGACCAACCTCTCCTTAGCCCTGCCCCGACACACACTCACCTCTGTGTGTGTGTGTTTGTGAGAGAGAGAGGTGTGTGTGTGTCTGAGAGGTGTGTGTGTGTGTGTGAGAGAGAGGTGTGTGTGTGTAAGAGGTGTGTGTGTATGTGTGTAAGAGGTGTGTGTGTATGTGTGTGAGTGTGTGAGAGAGGTGTGTGTATGAGAGGTGTGTGTGTGTGAGAGAGGTGTGTGAGAGACAAGTGTGCGTGTGAGGTGTGTGTGTGTGTGAGAGAGACGTGTGCGTGTGAGGTGTGTGTGTGTGAGAGA
This sequence comes from Plecoglossus altivelis, assembly GCA_036571765.1. Classification (NCBI taxonomy): domain Eukaryota; kingdom Metazoa; phylum Chordata; class Actinopteri; order Osmeriformes; family Plecoglossidae; genus Plecoglossus; species Plecoglossus altivelis. Next base: position 14,302,006 of record BROE01000001.1, read on the forward strand.
GAGAGTTGCGTGTGAAAGAGGGAGAGAGACAGAGAGCGAGAGAGAGAAAGCGAGCCCTGACTATATTCAGTCTTTCCACTAAACTGGAAACTCCAACGACAAAATACCTCAGGACAAAACAATGACTCAGCTAAACGTACGAGTAACTTTCAGCATGGTAGCCAACACACTCGGAGACAGGCTAAGGGGTAAACAGTGACCTTAACACTGTGTTATGGTGAGGAGAGAGTGTTCGAGAGTTTTAGAGAGTGTGTTATAGAGAGGGAGATAGAAGGAGAGGGAGAGAGAGAGAGAGAGAGAGAGAGAGAGAGACAGGCTGGTCCTTAGCTGTCTATCCAGTAGAATCAGTTCATCCTGCCAAAGTCACCCCTCCTAACGGAACGTATTGAACTCTTTATCTTCGCATGGTAGAGCAAGTGAACACACACACACACACACACACACACACATATTCTACACACTGTGGATGTGTGTGTAGTGTGACGGACTGTATATGGCAGGAATTACAAAGGGAAACCTTCTTTGTAACCTATAAAAATAACACACTATATACACACACTGTTGCATGCAAGAAACACACACTTCCTATGGGTAAAATTCCAGGACGTTAGTATTAGTGTGTACGTGTGTGTAGGGGTGGTATGTGTGTGTGTGCAGGGGTAGTGTGTGTCTGCATGGGTGGTGTGTGAGTACAGGAATGGTGTGTGTGTGTGTGCAGGGGTGATGTGTGTGCAAGAATGGTGTGTATGTGTGCACGGATGGTGTGTGTGTGTGCAGGGATGGCGTGTGTGTGTGCAGGGATAGTGTGTGTGTGTGTGCAGGGATGGTGTGTGTGTGTGCAGGGATGGTGTGTGTGTGCAGGGATGGTGTGTGTGTGCAGGGATGGTGTGTGTGTGTGTGTGCGCGTGTCAACAGTAGGCTGTTGTTTTCGGAGCAATGAGCACCAAGTCAAGTGAAAGCAAAACTGTCATCATGTGTGACTGTGTGAAATGTTATGTCACAAGCAATAGACCAACCTCTGACTGCGTAGCCTGACAGTGACAGAGCTTAAATCACTCTACAAACAACTAAAGGGGACTGATGCTTAAATGACTGTTTTATGTTGGTAAATAGTATAATATAACTAACAGATATAATACACATGTGTGTGTTCTATATATCTGAAATAACGAGCTGTGTTGTTGTTCTGTAGTATAAGTGTGGTTCGTTGTTGGTTGTCTTAGTGTGTCTGTGTGTGGGGGGTCAGTGTGTAGCGGTGTGTGTTATTCAGATTTGATGTGTGTGGTTTGGTGTGTGTGTGGTTTGGTGTGTGTGTTGGTGTGTGGTTTGGTGTGTGTGTGTGTGTGTGTGTGGTTTGGTGTGTGTGTGTGTGTTGGTGTGGTGTGTGGGTGTGTTGGTTTTGGTAGTGCAGGTGGTTTGGTGTGTGTGTGTGTGCATGTGTGTGTGTATATGTGTGTGTGCTGCTTTCATAACCTTGTGGCTTCTTCAGTAATGCTGGTTCATGATTTCATAGAAGCAGACTTCTTACAGAAGGGATGATACCTTTCCAGACTGACATCAGAGGTGGCAGTGACATCACACTCAGTGACATCACACTCAGTGACATCACAGATGGGGGCAAACAGGTAGCACCTGCAGTGTTGTGAGCGGAGGGGAGGAAGGGGGAAGGAGGGGAAAGGAGGAAGGGTGGAAGGGGGAGGAGGGAGGAGGGGAGAAGGGAGAGGAGGGGGGAAGGGGGAGGACGGGAGAGAGGAGGAGAAGGGAGAGAAGGGGAGGAGAGGGAGGAGGGGGAGGAGGAGAGGAGGGGGGAGAAGGGAAGGTGGAAGGGGGGAGGAGGGGGAAGGAGGGGGGAGAAGGCATCTTCTCATAAAAAGTTGTTCTGGTGTTCATGGTGTTTAACATTGGAAATGACAAATCAATGATGAATCATTAACATTAAAGAATTTAGGCACAGTTTGTTTGTGTGAGTGAGTGAGTGAGTGAGTGTAGATATTTGGGACAAGGATGGTATGGAGGGTGTTTTGGAACACAGTGCTCAGGACAGGAGCAAAGTGGAGGGGAACAGTAGAGGAACAGGAGGGGAACAAGACAGGGGAACAGGAGAGAAAGAGGAAGAGAAAAAGAGGGAGAAACGGGGAACAGGCGAGGAACAGGAGGAACGGAGAGGACATGGGAGGACGGGAGGAGGGGAACAGGAGAGGAACAGGGGAGGAACAGGAGAGATACAAGAGGGGAACAGGAGGGGAACAGGGGAGGAACAGGAGAGGAACAGGAGGGGAACAGGAGAGGAACAGGAGAGGAACAGGAGAGGAACAGGAGGGGAACAGGAGAGGAACAGGAGAGGGGAACAGGAGAGGAACAGGAGGGGAACAGGAGAGGAACAGGAGAGAGAGAGAGGGAGTTGGGGGAGTGGAGTGGAGGGGAAAGGAGAGGAAGGGAGGAAAGGAAGGAAGGAACAGGAGGGGAATGGGGAGGACAGTAGAGGAACAGGGAGATACAGAGGGAAAGGGGGGGAACGAGACGGACAGGAGAGATACAAGATGGGGATACGGAGGTGAAGGGGGAAGGAACATAGAGAAAGGAGAGAACCGAAGGGACGGAGAGATCGAGGAACAGGGGAGGAACAGGCTAGCAGTTTGACAAATCCCCATAGCAACCTCCCTCAGTGAAAGACAAGAAATTCATAAACAATCGTCTTCCATCAAAAAAAGAAACAAAAAAACTGTTTTATTTTTTCTTCCATTCTTTCAAGTACAAAAAAAAGTAAAGATTAGCAGAGTTCCATGTCCATTGACAGGTAGAATAAAGGACCAGCTTCTGTGATAGCCAGTATCTGGCCTGAATGTTGGGTTATCGCATTTGTTGTGAATTATTTTACAGGCCAAACTAATTTTTCTTCAGACTCGAGATGCTTGCTGTCAAGCTTGGCTAAACCAACCCTCCCTCTCTCTAGCTGTGGATAAAAGCATCTTTATCTGATGTTATATGCTTCTGGGTAACACCACATCGAGAGTGGAAGCTAGTTCATCTAACTCTATCCTTCTCTAATACGAGCTTCTCTCTGACTCAAAGCAAGTCTTTCAGACCTACAGATCAACTAGCAGATTGTCTGTAAAAGCACTACAAACTAGCAGGTAAAAATACCCTTCGATTCAGCATCTTGCAGTCTAGCTTGGCCACACTTGTCTAACTGAGTATTTGACGATGTTGTAGACAGAGACATAGATGAGAGGGGAGATGGATGGATGGTAAAGAGTTGGTTGTAAGACACGACGCTAGAACACACATGTTGAATCGCCGTGACAATACGAGGTTGGAATGTTGACCGCGGTGGTGTGACACACTTGACAGTCAACACTAACATTGCATAGCAACCGGCAGGTGCATAAGTTGCATATTTGTGGTATAATATATAAAAAACAAAAAGCAGTCACCACCCGCACACTCCAGTCCAATGTTAATAAATACAATACATATACTTGAGGTGCACGTTGCCTCTCGCACGTGTGTGGAGGAATACTAAAACTACTGTTTCAGGACTCCTCTCATCTTCGATCTCTCACTGATTCTACTCGATCTTCTCTCTCTTTTCTTTTCTGTTTTCTTTCCGTCTTCCTCTTATGTCTATCTCCTCTCTTTCCCTCTTCCTCTTTCTCACTCTCTTTCCTTTCTCTCCTTTCCTCTCACTCGCTCCTCCCTCCTCCTCGCTCTCCCACCTCTCTTCTTCTCACCCTCTCCTCTCTTTCTTTCCCCCCCCTGCTCTCTTCTTCTCCCCCGCTTCTCTCCCCCTCCGCTCCCCCTCCCTTCCTTCTTTCCTCCATAGCAGTAAGTCAACCAGTGGACAGTGTGACAGTGTGTCTGGTCATACAGCGTTAGTGACAGCGCCCCCTGTAGCCCCTGGAGGACTCACGCCGTCACTCCAGCCCAGGCCCCCTGTCCGGGCCCCCGGACGCCCGCTCCAGAGCCAGGGCCGTGCTGCGGGTCCTCTCCAGAACCTCCTCTAGCTGCCCACGCAGCGCCTGCACAGAATCCAGCTCAGTGTGGAGGACCCGGGTCCTCTCCTGGCTGCAGGGGGGAGGACGGGGGAGGAGGAGGAGGGGGGAGGGAAGGGGAAAGAAATATGAGGAAGGAGAAAAGAGACAGGATTGATGCTACACAAACACAGAGAACACAGAGAAAGCTCTCCAGAACAAATTGAACACACGTCAGTAGTCCCAGTGTTCGGATGATACAGGTGTGCATGTGTGTGTGTGTGTGTGTTTCTGTGTGTGTGTGAGTGTGTATTAGTGTGTGTGTGCGTGCCTGTGTGTCTGTGTGCGTGTGAGTGTGTGTGTCCTACCTGTCTCCTCCGGTGTGGAGCTGACTAAGACTCTGGTACAGGTTCTTCTCTGTCCTGAGGGCGTGATTCAGACAGTGGTATTCTGACACCAGCTGCTCCAACACACTCTGGAGGGCGGGAGGGGGGAGGGAGGGAGGGAGGAAAAGAAGAGGGATGAGGGGGGAAGGAGAGAGAGAGAGAGAGAGAGAGAGAGAGAGAGAGGGAAGGAAACATTCAGCAAAATATTCCACAACAAAAAGCTGTTTATCAAGAGCATTCCCAGCGCTCCTCTACCTGGTGGTCCTGGTGGTCTTTGGGGGCAGCTTCTTGGGCTTCACCTTCAAATCTAGTCCCCTGCTTCAGGGCCTGCTGCTGGAGCTGGACCAGAGAGCCACGCAGGGCTGAGATCTCCCTCTACGAGACAGGAGGAGACAGGAGAGGAGAGAGAGAGGGAAGAAGAGGGGGGAGAGAGGAGGGAGAGAGGGAGGAGGGAGATCAATCCAGAGGGGAGGAGGATGAGAAGAGAGAGAGAGAGGAAGAGAGAGAGAGAGGAGGAGGAGGGGAGAGGAGGAGAGAGCGATCAAAGCGGAGGAGGTGAGAATGAGAGAATGTAACGTGGAGAAGGGTTTGCAGTGCTGTCCGAGGTCTGCAGGGATGCCAGTGAGCCTGCAGTGTGTACTGGGCCGTCTCTCTGCTTTTCACCGCAGCTGCAGCTACGTCCTGCCGTGTCTGCTGCCCCCTGGAGAGGAGGCTCAAAACTCTCTAAGATTCAACAGGCTCCTGTTAAGCAGCCACACATCACTCCAATCGAACTTTGGTGTAGTGTAGTGTGTGTGTGTGGTGTCTCTCTGTGTGTGTGTGGTGTGTCTGTGTGTGTGTGTGTGTGTCAGTGTCAGTGTGTGGTTGCGTGGTCAGTGTCAGTGTGTGTGGTGTAGTGTGTTGTATGTGTGTGTGTGTGTCAGTGTGGTGTTGTCAGTTGTGTGTGTGTGGTGTGTGCAGGTGTGGTGTGTGTGTCAGTGTGTGTATTTGTGTATGTATGTGTGTGTGGTGTATGTGTGTAGTGTGTATGTGTGTGTGTGGTTGTGTTGTTAGCGTTGTGTGTGTGTTGTATGTGTGTCAGTGTGGTGTGTGTGTTGTGTGTGTCAGTGTTCACCTGTATGAAGGCCTCCTTCTCTTTCAACAGGCACTGCAGTCCTTTCCTCTCTTCTCCTCTCTTCTCTCTCTCCCCTCAGTCGCCAGCTCACGTTCCCGTGACGACAGCTGCCGGCGTAGCTCCTGCAGTTGGCTGGTGCGCTCGCCTATCACCTGCGAGAGCCTATCAGAGCCGTCTGAGAGAGAGGGGGGGGAGGAAGGGTGACAGCTCAAGGTCAGATGAGATGAAAGCCTTTATTATTGGTCTGCCTGCCTCATGAGAGAGGAAACTATCTCTGAACCTGAGAAGGTGGGAGGGTGGGTGTGTAAGGGGGAGGGTGTGTGTGTAAGGGGGAGGTGGGGAGAGGGTGTGTGTGTGTTAGGAGGAGGGTGTGTGTGTGTTAGGAGGTGTGTGTGTGTTAGGAGGTGGTGGTGGTGGTGTTAGGGGTGTGTGAAGTGTGTGTTCCTCCTGCAGTACCTGCAGGCTGCTGTCTCTAGTGCTGATGGTGTTGAGCAGGGTCGCTGTGTGTGTCTGGTGCAGCTGAGCCTGACGGCTACGGTCTGACAGCAGCTCCTGGAACAGACGCTCCTTCAGGACCAGTCTGGCCTTTAGCTCGTCCAGCACGCTGCCAGAACCTGTCTGGGCCTGGGTGAGCAGGCGGGCCCTCAGATCCTACACCACAGCACACACACACACACACACACACACACACACACACAGAGAAAGACGAGTGTTAAGTCGCGTTCAGTCCAGTAGGGCATGTAGTGTGTTACTGTGTTCTACGTGGTGTGTCTGTGGTGTGTTTATGTGTGGTTTCTGTGTGATTTCCTGTGTGTGTGTGTGTCTGTCCTGTGTGTGGTGTTACATGTGTCTCCTGCGTTGGTGTGGTCAGGGGTTGTGCAGCTGGTGTATGAAGTGTTCCCTCTCTCTGAGAGCGGCTGTGTGTTTCCTGCAGTGTGTGTGTGTGTACCCTTGTTCTGAGTGTGTTGTCCAGGGAGTTGTGCAGCAGCTGTGTGATGAGTGTGTCTCTCTCTCTGAGAGGTGTGTGGTGTATCCTCAGTGTGTGGTGTGTGTTTGTTGTTCCTGGGTGTGTGTCCCGGGCGTTGTGCAGCTTGTGATGAGTTGTGTCTCTCTCTCTGAGAGTGTGTGTGTGTGTTCCCTAGTGTGTGGTGTGTGTTACCTGTGTCTCCTGAGTGTGTGTGTCCAGGGCGTTGTGCAGCTGTGTGATGAGTGTGTCTCTCTCTCAGAGCGTGTGTGTCTGTTCTCTTCAGGTGTTGGTGTGTTGTTTCAGCTGTGTTCTCTGAGTGTGTGTGTGGTTTGTGTCAGCTTGTGATGAGTGTGTCTCTCTCTCTGAGAGCGTGTGTGTGTGTCTCCTCAGTGTGTGTGTGTGTGTTACCTGTGTCTCCTGAGTGTGTGTGTCCAGGGCGTTGTGCAGCTGTGTGATGAGTGTGTCTCTCTCTCTGAGAGCGTGTGTGTGTGTCTCCTGCTCCTGTGTCTGCAGGCTCTGCAGGTTCCTGAGGACATCACATGACTTCTGCAGGTCCAGCTAATTATGGCACAAGAGACCACACCTCTGCACACACACACTAACACGCACCACATACAACCACACGCGCGGCGCAGACACACACAGATGGAAAACATGAATGAAAAATGTTTCTAAAGGTCGTTTTTTTTATTTTTTGAAAATGCAACTTTTGGGTTGACAAGTGCATGTATCTGTGTGTGTGTGTGTGTGTGAGTGTGTATATTCACTGATGTCTCCCTCGTGTCAGGATACTGTGTTTTCTTTCCAGGTCTGTCGTCTCTCAGAGCCGTTGCAGAGTCCTTTGGGCCTCCTCTCCTCAAACACACAAACTCTCATTCGATGGCTCTGGGGACACGCAACACACAGCACACACCAGGCACACACACACACAGGGAGGGGGAGGGGGGGTATATACACAAACTCACATCCACGCTCACAAGCACACATCCACAGGCACACGAGCACACAAACACACGAGCGCACAACACACCAGGCGCACACCATGCACACCCCGAACACGTCAAGAAGAGAGAAGCGTTTCAATTGCGCTATAAATGAGAGGTCAGCGTGTGTGTGGTGTATCTGTGTGTGTGTGTATCTGTGGTGTGTGTGTGTATTGTGTGTGGTGTGTGTGGTGTGGCGTGTGTGTACTGTGTGCTGTGTGTGGTGTGTGTGTGCGTGTCTGTGTGTGTGTGTGTTCCTCCGACCTCTCTCTCTCTCTCCTGATACGTCTCTCAAAGCTCTGTCAGCAGAGCATCTTGAGGCTCTGTCAGGGTCTGCTCGGTCCACAAGCATCCTGCACACACACCACACACACACACCACACACACACACACAAACACACACACACACACGGGGAGGGGGGGTGAGCAGGAGTGTGTATGTGTGTGTGAGAGAGTGTGTGTGTATGTGTACCACTCCACAGATAAGGGCTTACTGAGATCAGAGAGAGAGTGGAGGGAGAGAGGGAGGGAGGGAGGGGAGAGAGAGATAGAGAGAGGAGAGGGAGGAGAGAGATAGGAGAGGGAGAGGAGAGAGGGAGGGAGGAGAGAGCGAGAGAGAGAGAGGGAGGAGAGAGGGAGGAGGGAGAGCGAGAGAGAGGGAGAGCGAGAGGGAGAGCGAGAGAGGGAGAGCGAGAGAGAGGGAGAGCGAGAGAGAGTGTTACCTGTAGTTGTCTCTCCTTGTCCTGCAGAGCCTGTTTGAGCAGGGTGATGCTGCGGTCTCTCTCCTGAAGCAGGGAGAGACTCTCTGCTTCTCTCTCTCTCAGAGAGCTCTCTCTCTCCTGCTGCTCTCTGGAGCTCTGCTGCAATGCTGCACACAGCTCCTGGAAGAGACACACACTTATATACACACACACTTATATACACACACACTTAGAAACACACACACACACATACTTATACACACATACACACACACACGCTTAGACACACACACACACACGTATACACACACACAGACACTTATACACACACACAAACGTATACACACAAACCCTTATACACACACACATTTATACATACACACACGCTTATACACACATGTATACACACACACACACACACACTGACCTGGTTGTGTTTCTCGGTGACCTGGCGATGCTGTAGCGCCTCCAGCAGGTCGGAGGACAGTCTGTCTCTGGCTCGGCCCAGATCCTCAGCCTGCCTCTGGCTCTGCCTCAGGCTACGCTGGCCTGTCTCCAGCTCCAGGCCCAGGGAGAACAGAGAGCTCTGCACCCCCACTAACTCAGCCTGCAGCCGGGCCACCACGCCAGCCTCAGCACCCCCCTCTGGAGCCTGGGACTGGAGACGGGAGGAGCGGAGGGGAGAGGGAGGAGAGGGGGAGCAGAGGAGAGGGGAGAGGGAGGAGAGGGGGAGAGGAGGAGGAGTGGGGGAGAGGAAGGGGAAGGAAGGTATGGTGAGGAGAAGAGGAGGGAGGAGAGGGGGAGAGGAGTAGAGGTTGGGGAGAGGAAGAGGAGATAAGGTAGGGGGAGGACAAGAGGAGAGGGGGATGGGAGGAGGGTAAAAGGGAGGATGGGGGTGAGGAAGGTAGAGGGTATATACATTTATATAACACCAAGGATTGATCGAGAGAGATCGAACAAGCAAGCTGCAGACAGTAAGATAGAGAGAACGTATAAAGTGTATGCTGTGTGTGTAGTGTGTGTGTGTGTGTATACTGTGTGTGTGGCTGTATACTGTGTGTGTGGCTGTATGCTGTGTGTGTAGTGTGTGTGTGTATACTGTGTGTGTGGCTGTATACTGTGTGTAGTGTGTGTGTGTATACTGTGTGTGTAGTGTGTGTGTAGTGTGTGTGGCTGTATGCTGTGTGTGTAGTGTGTGTGTGTATACTGTGTGTGGTGTGTGTGTGTATACTGTGTGTGGCTGTATGCTGTGTGTGTGTGTGTGCGAGGCCTCACCTGTGTGTGTGCGACCTGTGAGCGATGAGTCATCTCTCTCAGCTTACACAAGGTGGCGTTCTGCCCCTCGATCACCTGGTACAGCTCCTGGGACTGGGACACACAGGGCTTGTTAAACACACACTCTCTTACACACAGCACACACACTACACACACAGCACACACACACTCTTACACACGGCACGCACACACACACTCTTACACACACGCTCTGTCTTTCATGCATGCACACACACATAGATGTACATGGACACACACATACAACACTTACACACACTGTATGTACACACAACACACACACTCTTTCACACAAACACACACAAACAAAAACACAAACACACAAACACAAAAACACACACACACACACCTTGATAACAACACGGCACACACACACACCTCTTACACAACGGCACACACACACACACCACACACACGTCACACACTCACACACAGGAAGCAGAGTATAACGTGGCACAACCACATGTGAGACCGCTGTGCCAACAAAGCAACTCCCACGCCCCCGCACCGTCCCAACACACCCCCCTTCCCCGATGCCCTCCGCTCCCACGTTCTCCCCACCCCCCCCCGTATGTCTCCCCCCACACGCCAGTCCTCCCCACGTCCCACTCTCTGTCCCTTGGGTGTGACAGAGTCCCGCTTGAGGTCCTGGATGGATCTCTCCTGCAGCTGGGCAGCCTGTCTCACTGCCCTCAGCTCCACCTCCATCTCTGCCAGCTTCTCCTGCAGCTTCTGGAGGGGGGAGGCGGAGGAGGGAGAGAGGGCAGGGGGGAGGGAGAGAGAGAGGGGAGGGGGGAGGGACAGAAGGGAGGTAGGGGAAGGACAGAGGGAGGGGGAGGGAGAGGGGAGGCAGGGAAGGGGAAGAGGGGAGGGGGGAGGGAGAGAGAGAGGGGAGGGGGAAGAAGGAGAGAGGGGGGGAGAGAGAGAGGAGAGAGAGGGGAGGCAGGGGAGAAAAGGGAGGTGGGAGTAGATTTTAATGCTAATGTGGTTATTTAGGAAGAGAATGAAGAAAAGTAAGAAAGACATGGAGAGAGAGGGTTTATAAAGTGTGTGTGTCAGATGTGTGTATCAGGTGTGTGTATCAGGTGTGTGTGTATCAGGTGTGTGTGTGTGTATCAGGTGTGTGTATATCAGGTGTGTGTGTGTGTGTGGTGTGTGCGTGTGTATCAGGTGTGTGTGTGTATGGTGTGTGTGTGTGTGTCTTGTGTGTGTGTGTGTGGTGTGTGTGTGTGTGTGTGTGTGTGGTGTGTGTGTGTATGTGTGTGTGTGTGTGGTGTGTGTGGGTGTATATGGTGTGTGTGTGTGTGTGTATATGGTGTGTGTGTGTGTGTGTGTGTGTGTGTGTGTGATGTGTGTGTACCGTGTTGTTAGCCTCGCTCTGGTGGATCTTGCTCTGCAGAGACTGGACCTGCTGCTGGGCCTTCTGCAGCTCACAGACACACTGACCAGCTGCACACTCATACTGATCCAACTGGCTCTGCTGCACCTCAACCAGGGTCTGGAACACACACACACCATACACACGCACACACACACACACATCATACACACATCATACACACACGCCATACACACACACACAGACCACACACACACCATACACCATACACACCACACACACACACACCATACACACAACACACACAAAAAGATAGTGATTTAGTGTTGTCAGCAACAATCTCATGCGTGCTGAATGTGTGAAATATTTATATTTTCAAACAACAGAAAACCTGCCGGGCTGTTTTCTGTTGTGTGTGTGTGTGTGTGTGTGTGTATGTAAGAGTGTGTGTGTGTGTATGTAAGTGTGTGTGTGTGTATGTATGTGTGTGTATGCAAAGTATGTGTATATGTGTGTATGCGTATGCATGTGTGTATGTATGTGTGTGTGTATGTATGTGTGTATGTGTGCGTGTAGTGTATATATGTGTGTGTGTGTATGTGTGTGTTCACCAGGGTTCGGAAGCAGGAACACTCTGCTCA
>BROE01000001.1:14313900-14324620 GCA_036571765.1 Plecoglossus altivelis
ATTGGAGGAGAGGTGGAGAACAGGATGTGATTGGAGGAGAGGTAGAGAACAGGATGTGATTGGAGGAGAGGTGGAGAACAGGATGTGATTGGATGAGAGGTAGAGAACAGGATGTGATTGAAGGAGAGGTAGAGAACAGGATGTGATTGGAGGAGAGGTGGAGAACAGGATGTGATTGGAGGAGAGGTAGAAAACAGGATGTGATTGGAGGAGAGGTGGAGAACAGGATGTGATTGGAGGAGAGGTGGAGAACAGGATGTGATTGAAGGAGAGGTGGAGAACAGGATGTGATTGGAGGAGAGGTAGAGAACAGGATGTGATTGGATGAGAGGTAGAGAACAGGATGTGATTGAAGGAGAGGTGGAGAACAGGATGTGATTGGAGGAGAGGTGGAAACAGGATGTGATTGGATGAGAGGTACTCACAGAGCTTTGTCCAGTAGTTGTTGTTTCTGCGCTAGTTCCTGTTTCAAGCTCTCCACCTCCACCTTCAGCACGATGTTCTGCAGGAGGAACAAACACACCAACACAGAGATTACCTTCACCATCATCATCATCATCATCACTATTATCATCACGATCATCATCATCATCATCATCACTGTCATCATCATCACCATCACGATCATCATCATCATCACCATCATCATCATCATCATCATCACCACCACTATCATCATCATCATCATCATCATCATCACCATCATCACCATCATCATCACCACCACTATCATCATCACCACCACTATCATCATCATCATCATCATCATCATCACCATCATCATCACCATCATCACCACCACTATCATCATCACCACCACTATCATCATCATCATCTACATTATCATCTTCGGCATCAACATCCTTGACCTCATGTCAAATGTTCTGTATGAGTACCGTATGGCCAGCAAACACACCAGATTGTTAACGTTCTGGACACACACACATCCACACACACACACACACACACATCCACACAAACGTGCAGACACACACACACACACACACACACACAGACGTGCAGGCACACACACACACACACACACAGAGACGTGCAGGCACGCACACACAACAGACGTGCAGGCACACACACACACACACACACACAGAGACTGCACACCCACACCACACAGAAAGGGTGAGCCAGGTGATTAGCTGTCCTCAAACCCTCAACCCCTCAACCTCACCCCCCTCTCCCCTCATACCTCACCCCACACGTTCACTGGCTGCACATGCATCCATAAAACACAAGCCCCTAGAATTCCACACACCACACAAAAGGTTTCAAAGCTACAGAAACCTCCACACACACACACACACACACACACAGAACTCTCACCTATCCAGTACAAAAACACACACACCACCACTAACACCACACACAGACACACACGCGCTCATGTGTAGGACACGCTGCCTGCCTAACACACACACCCTGTATCAGAGACATCGCAAGCACCAGATTGTCGCCCATGCACATAACAACCCAACAGAAACAGAACCCTGTGACCAGACCAGCACGCGACCACCCACACACCACACACACAGCCACACACACACACACCACACACACACACACTGCTGTACAATAACACTAAACTGTCCTTAGCTGTGCAGGAAGGAACACTGGAGGGGAGTAGAAGAGAGGAGAGGAGGACAGGAGAGGAGCCACCGAGAAAAGAGGGAGGAGAGGAGAAGAAAGAGGAGGAGAGAGAAGAGAGGAGGGGGAGAGAGAAGAGAGGCAGAGAGGAGAAGAGAGGCACAAAAGGAGGAGGAGAAGAGAGGTGGAGGGACCGTACGAACCGAGAGGGGAGGAAGGAGAAGAGAGGGGAGGAGGGAGAGGGAGGAGAGAGAAGAGAGGGGAGGAGAAAGAGGGCCAGAAGAAGGGGAGAGAAAGAGAAGAGAGAGGAGGAGCAGGGATGAGGACGAGGGGAGGAGGCCAAGACGAGCTGGGAGGAGAAAGAGAGGGCCCGGCAGCCACCAAAGAGGACGCGGAAGACAAGGGAGGAAGAAGGAGAGACAGGAGAGGACAGGAGAGGACAGGAGCAGGGGAGAGGAGAGGGGAGGAGAGGGGAGGAGAGGAAAGGGATAGAGGGATCTAGTAGTCATGATTACTCTGCACCACATCAGTAATGACACCGTACACACCACAGAACAGCACAGCCGTATCGTCAAGTCATCCTGAATATGTACCCGGTCTCTGCTTTACTGCCACAGATTAGATTTGAAGTTTCATCTTTCCTGTCAGCAGCTCCTGCAGTTCAGGTTGACGTGACAACGCGCTTGGCAGTAACGCAGCTTGTTTTTCTCTTCAGCTAAACAGATCTAAATATATCTGCCTCCATCATGGCGCACCTGCTATTTTGGCCCCCCTGCCCCTTTGGCCCACAACTGGGGGTTCCACTTTTAAGACTTATTGAAGAGGAGGGAGCGAGGAACACAATTGGGGGGAGATGAGTGCAGGCCGAGCCCGAGAGAGAGGAGGGGGGTAGATGGAGGACGACAGGGGGGAGAGAGGAGGCGGTAAATACCTGTAGTTCAGATATACTTGATATCATTGTGAATATGTGGTCGGTCGCTTGCCGGGGCGAAGTGGGTGAGAGGGGGAGGGGAGAGCCGAGAGGGATAGATGCCGGAGAGAGGACAGGGTAACCGCAGGGGGCAGAGAAGAGGGCCAAAAGACTCCCGCCCCAGCGGACTAAGACACAGCGGAGACGGGCACCCGTGGCGGACGGCCCGGGTCCGAAGGGGGAGGGTGGGAGAGAGCACGAGAAGGGCAGGCTAAGCCCCAATGGGAGCGGGAGAGAAAGCAGGCGGAAGAACCGCGAAATACAAGAGAGCTTGGCAGAGAAGCGGGAGCAAGGCAGGTGAGAGGAGAGATAAACACCAGGAAGGGGAAAAGAGGGGTGAGGAGGAGAGAGAGGGAGGAGGCCCGGCCGAGGGTGACTGGTGAGAGGGTCTGAGCGGCAGAGTCTTCTCGACAGAAAGAATCACAAAGGCTATTCCAACTTAACATACCCTAACACGACAGGTTACCATACTTCTTCGACAGGCAATCAGTACTGATGTATTGCACATACAACGGCAGTATCTAAAGGATGCAACCCCACCAAACTACACACACATGCACACACCCATACACACACACACACACAACCAGTACACACACAACCAGTACACACACACAGGGTACACACTTGCGCACACAGGGTACACACACACGGTACTCACAGACACTAACACACTACACACACACACACATACACACACACACACAACACACACATTCCCGAACAACTACACAACCCACACACAACACCCACCGCATGACCACACAAGGCATACCAGCACATAATCCGGCGTGCATTTAAAAAAAACTATGCATCAACAGTCACATATGTCAGGCACACTTTACACACACACACACACACACTTACACACCGCACACAGCAGCTCCGCACATTGCAGGACATACCAGCACACGGACCAGACACACGACACATACCAACAACTTTACACACCCACACACTACACCACACACAGACCCACCACCACACCCACCAAGATCCAACATACAAGCAACTAAAACCACTATACACGTCTCCTCACCACGAACAGAACAAACAGCACAACAACAAGTTACAGGAGAAAGACCTGGTGCAATAATCAAAAGGAGCGAGTAGACAGAGGGAAGAAACAAAGGATTGCGTCCGATCTGTCCGTCCATGTTCCATGTTTCCAGCACCAGAATAGAAGTCCGTTCTACATACACACAGAGATAACAGAACAAGAGTGAAGCACGCTCACAATGACTCAACATCAACAAACACACCAGCAGATTGAAGCTAGTCACAGACTCACTGAAGACCAGACACAACCAAAGCAGAGTGAAGCTAGTCACATGACTCACTGAAGACAGACACACCAGCAGAGTGAAGCTAGTCACATGACTCACTGAAGACAGACACACCAGCAGAGGGAAGCTAGTCACATGACTCACTGAAGACAGACACACCAGCAGAGGGAAGCTAGTCACATGACTCACTGAAGACAGACACCAGCAGAGTGAAGCTAGTCACATGACTCACTGAAGACAGACACCAGCAGAGTGAAGCTAGTCACATGACTCACTGAAGACAGACACACCAGCAGAGTGAAGCTAGTCACATGACTCACTGAAGACAGACACACCAGCAGAGTGAAGCTAGTCACATGACTCACTGAAGACAGACACACCAGCAGAGTGAAGCTAGTCACATGACTCACTGAAGACAGACACACCAGCAGAGTGAAGCTAGTCACATGACTCACTGAAGACAGACACACCAGCAGAGTGAAGCTAGTCACATGACTCACTGAAGACAGACACACCAGCAGAGGGAAGCTAGTCACATGACTCACTGAAGACAGACACACCAGCAGAGTGAAGCTAGTCACATGACTCACTGAAGACAGACACCAGCAGAGTGAAGCTAGTCACATGACTCACTGAAGACAGACACACCAGCAGAGTGAAGCTAGTCACATGACTCACTGAAGACAGACACCAGCAGAGTGAAGCTAGTCACATGACTCACTGAAGACAGACACCAGCAGAGTGAAGCTAGTCACATGACTCACTGAAGACAGACACCAGCAGAGTGAAGCTAGTCACATGACTCACTGAAGACAGACACCAGCAGAGTGAAGCTAGTCACATGACTCACTGAAGACAGACACCAGCAGAGTGAAGCTAGTCACATGACTCACTGAAGACAGACACCAGCAGAGTGAAGCTAGTCACATGACTCACTGAAGACAGACACACCAGCAGAGTGAAGCTAGTCACATGACTCACTGAAGACAGACACACCAGCAGAGTGAAGCTAGTCACATGACTCACTGAAGACAGACACACCAGCAGAGTGAAGCTAGTCACATGACTCACTGAAGACAGACACACCAGCAGAGTGAAGCTAGTCACATGACTCACTGAAGACAGACACACCAGCAGAGTGAAGCTAGTCACATGACTCACTGAAGACAGACACCAGCAGAGTGAAGCTAGTCACATGACTCACTGAAGACAGACACACCAGCAGAGGGAAGCTAGTCACATGACTCACTGAAGACAGACACACCAGCAGAGTGAAGCTAGTCACATGACTCACTGAAGACAGACACACCAGCAGAGTGAAGCTAGTCACATGACTCACTGAAGACAGACACACCAGCAGAGGGAAGCTAGTCACATGACTCACTGAAGACAGACACACCAGCAGAGTGAAGCTAGTCACATGACTCACTGAAGACAGACACACCAGCAGAGTGAAGCTAGTCACATGACTCACTGAAGACAGACACACCAGCAGAGGGAAGCTAGTCACATGACTCACTGAAGACAGACACACCAGCAGAGGGAAGCTAGTCACATGACTCACTGAAGACAGACACACCAGCAGAGTGAAGCTAGTCACATGACTCACTGAAGACAGACACCAGCAGAGTGAAGCTAGTCACATGACTCACTGAAGACAGACACACCAGCAGAGGGAAGCTAGTCACATGACTCACTGAAGACAGACACACCAGCAGAGGGAAGCTAGTCACATGACTCACTGAAGACAGACACACCAGCAGAGGGAAGCTAGTCACATGACTCACTGAAGACAGACACACCAGAATAGAAGTGTTCTCATACACACAGCAGATACCAGCAGAGTGAACCAAGTCACATGACTCACTGAAGACAGACACACCAGCAGAGTGAAGCTAGTCACATGACTCACTGAAGACAGACACACCAGCAGAGTGAAGCTAGTCACATGACTCACTGAAGAACTAAAGCAACAATAACATGTCGATATTATCAGTCCTTTTTTACTGCTTGTCTTCCGATTAGAACACCATGACAATATATATTTCTGACCATAATAGAGATGAGCAGGATTGGCTGTTTGATGGCCAATAGGATCGTTCTACCTTATTCTGAACCAATCACAGGCTGAGGTGCTGACATCATGTCCTTCTCCTATTGGATAATGAAAGACAGTCTGATGATGGTCTAACCTTGTAGAACAGAACAGTTAGGTAGCTCTGCTCAATACTATAATATCACATCAGTTATGTCTGTGTGTGTTTGTGTGGATGTGTTAGCATGTGTGTCTGTGTATGTGCATGTATGTGTGTGTGTGTCTGTCTGTCTGTGTGTGTGCGTGTGTGTCTGTGTCTGTCTATCTGAACAAACAATCCCAGAATTACCACTTCACCCCTAGGACTGAGTGGTCACACACACACACACACAGACAAACACACACAGATAAACACACAACAAGGGCGTCTTATCCACTGTGGCGTGGAACTTCGGGAGGTTTTGACCAATGACGTTCCACCTGGGACAGGATTTACAAACATCACACAAACAGACAGCTGGTGAACAGGGTCACCTTACACACACACACACACACACACACACACACACACACACACACACACACACACACACACACACAGACACACACACACACACACAGCACCTATCAACTGGTAAAGCCAGTCTGTAATTGCCAGACTTTCCAACAACAATGGTGACAGATTTCTCTGAAGCCTGACTGTTACTAAGAGATGATCACAGAACACACACTGAACACACACACTCTGAACACACACACACACACACTCTGAACACACACACACTGAACACACACACACATACACACTCTGATCACATACACACTGAAACACACCGCACTCTGAACACACACACACATACACACTCTGAACACATACACACTGAACACACGCACACTGAATACACACACACACACACACTCTGAACACACTCTGAACATATACACGCTGAACACATACACACACACTCTGAACACATACACGCTGAACACACACACACACACACTCTGAACACATACACTGAACACACACACACACACTCTCTGAACACATACACTGAACACACACACACACACACTCTCTGAACACACACACACACACTCTGAACACACTCACTCTCAGCCGGACTCAGAACACAAACACCTTCAGTCCAAGCAGAACACTGCAGTACATTCTGAACATACTATGAACACCGGAGACAGACAGAACACACACGTGCACTCGCTATAAAGCTCTAAGCCAACTAATCAAAGTGAATCTTTATCTAGCTGTCCACCCAATGCACGCACACACACAGACCCAACACACACACACCCAACACACACACATACATACACACACATCCACCCAACACCCCCCCCCAACACACGCACACACACAGACCCAACACACACACACACACACCCACAACACGCACACACACACCCAACACACCCAACACACCAGTATTTGTTCACCAGCCAGGATCAAACCAAGCTTCCCTCCGGAGTGGAGAGACCTGAGAGAAGCTTGGTTTGGTCTTTATGCCTCTGCTATCTAGATACCTGCCCTGCCTCTGCTATCTAGATACCTGCCCTGCCTCTGCTATCTAGATACCTGCCCTGCCTCTGTTATCTAGATACCTGCCCTGCCTCTGCTATCTAGATACCTGCCCTGCCTCTGTTATCTAGATACCTGCCCTGCCTCTGTTATCTAGATACCTGCCCTGCCTCTGTTATCTAGATACCTGCCCTGCCTCTGTTATCTAGATACCTGCCCTGCCTCTGTTATCTAGATACCTGCCCTGCCTCTGCTATCTAGATACCTGCCCTGCCTCTGCTATCTAGATACCTGCCCTGCCTCTGCTATCTAGATACCTGCCCTGCCTCTGCTATCTAGATACCTGCCCTGCCTCTGCTAGCTAGATACCTGCCCTGCCTCTGTTATCTAGATACCTGCCCTGCCTCTGCTATCTAGATACCTGCCCTGCCTCTGCTAGCTAGATACCTGCCCTGCCTCTGCTAGCTAGATACCTGCCCTGCCTCTGCTATCTAGATACCTGCCCTGCCTCTGCTATCTAGATACCTGCCCTGCCTCTGCTATCTAGATACCTGCCCTGCCTCTGCTAGCTAGATCAATGAGGCAGGATGAACTGAGACAGGGTGAAGGCAGGCAGTACTGAGACAGGGTGAACTGAGACAGGGTGAAGGCAGGCTGTACTGAGGCAGGCAGTACTGAGGCAGGCTGTATTGAGACAGTGACAGCAGGCTGTATTGAGACAGTGAATGCAGACTGTATAGAGACAGTGAATGCAGACTGTATAGAGACAGTGACAGCAGGCTGTATAGAGACAGTGAATGCAGACTGTACTGAGGCAGACTGTATAGAGACAGTGAATGCAGACTGTACTGAGGCAGACTGTATAGAGACAGTGAATGCAGACTGTATAGAGACAGTGAATGCAGACTGTACTCACTGTGCGGTAGACATCATCGCTGCTCTCCACGTTCTTCCCCTGGATTCTCTCCTCCAGGAAGTAGATACGAAGCTTCAAGCTGAAGTTCTCCTTCTTCAGGTCGTTCAGGTGCTGCGACAGAGTACGGTAGCTGTTAGCCATGTCCTGCTCGTCCAATCACGGCTCACTAGTACAGCGGTCCGGTCGCGCCGGGACGGAGGACGGGTTCCGGTAACGGAACGGTTAAGATGTGTCCGTGTGTCAGAGTCCGGTAACCGTTAGACATGTTATGTTCTCCTGTGAGACGACATCATATCCTCTGTCTTGCGACGCAAAAAGTCACAAAACCAAAGGCAACTAAATAAGCGTCAAAAAAGCTCAAATCTACCAAGCAGAAAAAATGAAGCCTTGGAAGGTCATAGAGAATGTAAAAACACACTCTCTCTCTCTCACACACACTAACAATGTATCACACACACACACCACACACTATAACTATCACACACACACACGGGCAGGCCGCTGGCTTGGCAGAGGGTTACTCTGCTGCCACAGAGCTCAGAGGTGCGTCCATTTCTCCTCCATTGTGGGGTCTGGTCTGGACTGTGGAGGACTGGGGGTTATTATAGGAGGGGGAGGAGGGAGGGAGACAAGAGACAGAGAGACAAAGAAAAAGAGAAAAAGAGAAAAAGAGAGAGAGGGGAGAGAGAAGGGGGAAGGTGCTGGCGAAAGGGTTTAAACTACCATGGAAGACATGACTGGAATCTCAGCTAGCTAAAGTATGGTAGGGAGGGGGAGGAGGAGAGGGGGAGGGAAGTAGGAGGAGATAAGAACTTCTCCTGTAGTCACTGAGGGGGAAGGCAGGGGGAAGGCGTCACCTGTGGTCACTGAGGGGGGAGGCAGGGGGCATGTGGGGGAAGGGAAGGTGTCTCCT
Source organism: Plecoglossus altivelis (assembly GCA_036571765.1). Classification (NCBI taxonomy): domain Eukaryota; kingdom Metazoa; phylum Chordata; class Actinopteri; order Osmeriformes; family Plecoglossidae; genus Plecoglossus; species Plecoglossus altivelis. The sequence goes on from BROE01000001.1 coordinate 14,323,157, forward strand.
GTAGTCACTGAGGGGAGGGCAGGGGGGACAGGGGGGAACAGGGGGAGGCATCACCTGTGGTTCAGCACTGAGGGGTCTGAACTGACAACCAGTCAGTCGGGGAGGGGTTCAAAACGCCTCCCCCCAGGAAAGCAGATAAAGAAAACACACCAAAAGCATAGAACCACTGTGTGTGGGATAATTAAAACTCTATACACAACACACACTCTATCTCTTCACCACACACACCCACCCTAGATAAAAAATAAACACAGTCCTTATGGCTTGTAGTGGTGTTACACACAGAGGAGTATGAACAGTCCTTATGGCTTGTAGTGTTACACACAGAGGAGTATGAACAGTCCTTATGGCTTGTAGTGTTACACACAGAGCAGTATGAACAGTCCTTATGGCTTGTAGTGGTGTTACACACAGAGGAGTAAAACACCGCAGCATAGAGCGCAGGCCAAACTCCCAGTCTCAAATGGCAAATAACATACAGTTAGTAAAATGACTGTGATTTTGCGTGCCACTAACCCATAATGAATATCTCCCACTGTGTGTGTCCGTGTGCGTGCAGGTATGGAGAGAAGGGGCCGGCCATCCGGATTGAGAAGGTGCTGTACACAGGTCGAGAAGGGAAGAGCTCTCAGGGTTGTCCTATCGCCAAATGGGTGAGTACTACCCTGGAAATACACCCCGCCTACCACTGAACATGAATCACATTCAGAAGTCTACGAAAAAAAGCCTTTTTCTAATGACATAACCAAGATCTGGAACTGCTTTTATCGTCAGTCTTGCATCATTCGCTGGGGTTTTTTTATTTTTTACATTCTGTACAAATCGAATGATTAAACAACAACAAAAACGCAATCGAAAAGTGTACAATCGTGCCAACTTCATTTTAAACGTAGTCAAAGAGATTGAGTGTCTCTATGGCTTATTATTGAATGAATGGGAGTTTTGTAACAGCATGCTGTGAAGGTTTAGACAGTCCATTCAGACACTTTTGGAGAGAGGTGTGACTGGGTCTTTGTGCCACCTGACAACCCTGACAGCCAATCAGAGCCAGACCTGCGAAGAGTGTGTGTGTAATGAGGTGTCACCTATAGACACCTTGCAGACGTCCTCACCCCCCACACTGTAAAGCAACAGGGGGCCTCACTGCTAGCTGTCTGCTACGCCCCACCCCCACCCCCACCCCTCACACACCCTGCTAATGGCTTCATGGATTTAAAACTGTCTCTGATGGAGGAGCCATTAGTGGCACACAGAAATGTGCGAGTGTATCTTACTGGAAGGAATAAAAGAAGTGGGCGCAGTTAGTAACAGGGTTTTCTCCATCTTTCTTTTATCTTCTCTCTTCTTCCACCTCCTCTCTCTCTCTCTCTCTGTCTGTCTTTCTTTCTTTCTCTCTCTCTCCCTTTCTTTCTCTCTCTCTCTCTCTCTCTCTCTCTCTGTCTCTCTCTCTTTCTCTCTCTCTCT
>BROE01000001.1:14328278-14339093 GCA_036571765.1 Plecoglossus altivelis
TCCTGTTATCCGCGGATCGGAATTTTTTTTCTTTCTAGTTCGAATAGCGAAAAATAAAGTTTAATTCTGTCGCCATCGTCCCTACCCTGAGCGCGATGACCTGCAGTTCATAATCATCAACAGTTTAGCATCTCGTTAGGATGTGGGAGATGCTAGCTAGCTAAAACTGTACGAACTCAACAGTCACAGGCGATAACACATTATATCGCTAGCTATTGTTCGCAGGATGTGTATATATATTTTTTGTAATTAGCAATGGATTTTCACCTTTCGTAGCACTGGTTAGCTCTTGTTATCTCACACGGCCTGGTTAGCTCTGCGGTAGGTATTTACTTCACGGTCCAGGGAACAGGATTAAACCTTGGAGCTAAACGGAGCACAGCCGGTTTCTCCGTGTGAGATAAATGCTACATTACCCCTCGCTAGGATGTCTTTGTAGCTATGATATCCAGTTCTCCAAAGCACTGGATTTAACAGCTGCTAGCCAACTACAGAAATAGCAAGTATCTAGCTACCTACCGACCTTAAGCAGTTAGCTCGTACTTAGTCTGCTTGGTGTTTCCGCTGTATTTGCGCTGGTGAATTGAGCCATGCTAATTTAGGGGGATTTTAGTTTCTACATTTAGAAGTTTTGCTACACAAAACATGACACCAAAAACCTTCCCAAACTTTTTTTTAAACGTTTTTTTTTCTTCAATCTTTGGAAACTTTGTTTTTCTCTCTCTGTCTTTCCCCTCGTTCTTCCATTCTCTCTTTCTCCCCTTTTTCCAAGCTCTCTCCTTTCTGATTCACTGTGTCTCCACCCACCCCTCCTCCTCAGCAACATTCCTCCAGTGTAGAGAACCAGACTGGGAGCCTCTGTGATCTAAGGCCCTCAAGTATCATGTGAGCTGAGAGCCATACTGTATATCTGCCAGTCTGCTCTGCCATCTCCTCCCAGCTCTCTCTCTCTCTGTCTCTCTCTCTCTCTCTCTCCTCCCCCCCTCCCTCCCCCCCTCTGCCAGTCTCATAGAACGCCTCACATTCAACCCTCCACAAATCCCAACCTATAGAACATAGAATGAAGCCTTCCTCTATTGATGTCATTCTAGAACTTTCTCTTGGGTTCTTTACCCCCCCCCCCCCCGTCTGCACACACAGCTCTTCCTAAAGAAAAGGGGAGGGAGGGAGAGATGGAGGGAGTGATGAAAGGAGGTCTTTACCACATCCCTGGGTAACTGTACATTGTAAGTTTGTTGCCGGGCGGAGTCGTGAATGGGCCCCTGGACGCACACAGAACTGAGGGGCCCCCTGGCCGGCGTGGTCGCCATGGCGAGGGCCACAGGAAGAGCTGCTCTGTATTCGGGGCGACGCGGTCTGGGAGAACGCCAGTCTCATGACCTCGTGGGCCCGCTGGCGTGGTCGATGTGTCGCCGCCTGACTGGCTGGCTTCGCACTCTGTCACCCCACTGCGCTGGAACCCCCCTAGACCCCCCCTACCACCCTAGACCCCCCCTACCACCCTACACCCCCCCTACCACCCTACACCCCCCCTACCACCCTACACCCCCCCTACCACCCTACACCCCCCCTACCACCCTACACCCCCCCTACCACCCTACACCCCCCCTACCACCCTACACCCCCCCTACCACCCTACACCCCCCCTCATTCGAACCCTCTGAACCCCATGAGAAGAGAGAGAGAAAACAAGCCAAGCGTCTGGGCCCCCCCCCCCCCCCCCTCCCCGCCCCTGCCTACACCCTCCCTTACTAGACGTTAGCTGTCATGGACCACCACTGGGTCCTGACCCAGCCTTTAGAGGGGCTCTCCCCCAAGAGAGGGCTCCGCGGTGGGGTCTCGTTCCTACCAGCACCCTCTACCATGGGGGGTCCTCTGGACCACCATGAACGGCTTTCATGCCAACAGAACAGCCTACCCGTACTCTGAGCGCTGGTCCATTCAGTCACAGGCTACCTCAGGATAGTTTACTGTCTGTTAGGAATGTCTTTGTGCTTCCCAGCCGCTCTGCCTTCAGTCTGTGCTGGAGAGATGCTGCGGCTGAACTGCATGCTGGGAGCCCTGGGGGCAGGGCTTGGCGACCAGCCAAGCTGACTGGTTAGACATGAGTTGTAGCGATGCCTCCGGGTGAGGGTGGCGTTTGTCATGATGAATGCAAAATGGGTTTTCCTATTGACGGCGTTTCACATCCACTCCCTGGAGTCAATCAGGATTCCAGCAGCTGGTTCCTGATGGCTTGGGCTAGGATCTGATAGGCCTCACTTGCATCGCCACCTCTGAAGTTATCTGTGTGTGCGGCCCCTGTGTGTGGGGCCTATGTGTGTGGGGCCCCTGTGTGTGGGGCCCCTGTGTGTGGGGCCCTTGTGTGTGGGGCCCCTGTGTGTGGGGCCCCTGTGTGTGGGGCCCCTGTGTGTGGGGCCCCTGTGTGAGGGGCCCCTGTGCGAGGGGCCTCTGTATGTGGTGGGAGACAGTTTACCAGTCTGTTCCAGTCTTCCTGTCATAAAAGCTAGATTGGTGTAACCCTGCATTCGATTATTAATGCCACTAATGTTATCTCTTTCCCTCTCTCTCCTTCACCTCCCTTCTCTCTCTCCCCCTCTCCCCTCCCTCCTCTCCAACCCCTCTCTCCCCTCCCTCCCTTCCCTCCCTCTCCCTCCACTCCCGTCTCTCTCCCCCCTCCCTCCCTCCTTTTCCTCCCCTCCCTCCTCTTCCTCCCCTCCCTCCTCTTCCTCCCCTCCTTCCCCCCTCCTCTTTCTCCCCTCCCTCCCCTCCTTCCCCTCCCTCCCTCCCTCCCCCCTCCCTCCTCCCTCCTCTTCCTCCCTCCCCTTCCCTTCCCTCCTCCAGGATGGTTTGGTGGTTTGGACAGCGCCTGGCAGCCTCTCCTGCTGTCTCTGGTCCTGCTGCTGCTAAGACCAGGTGAGTCTCTAAGGGGGAAGGGGCGGTGGGGGTTGGTGAATGCGGTCGGTTATTGCGGAGCGGTTTCGTTGATGAAGGTGGATGTTTGGTGGGCCGCGGGGTGGGGGGGGGGGGGGGGTTAGGGAGCGGTGGAGGTAGCGTAAGGGCAGAGACCTGACTGCGATGGCGTGTGAGAGGGAGTGTTGAGTGCTGCGTTGTCTCAGCTTGCTCAGGGCAAGCACACATAGGGGCCCCTCACACAGGGGCCCCTCACACAGGGGCCCCTCACACAGGGGCCCCTCACACAGGGGCCCCTCACACAGGGGCCCCTCACACAGGGTTGTGGCTTTGGGCCGCTGGATGTGTTGCTCACAGCAGCACGTCCCCTGTGCTCTGTTAGACAGCAGGACATACAGGACTGCTCTGTGTGCTAGAGGGTCGATGGTTCTCAGAGCTCTGGAACACACAGAGGGGTTCGTTTTCAACCGCTGACTTCCTGTTAGGATTAGCAACCTTTACTCTGCAGGTTTGGACGGAGGGAAGACTCACGCAAACACAGATTCAGAGACACACAAGCACACACACACACACACTCATATACACGCACGCACGCACACACACTCACACACGCACACACACTCACACACATACACACACACACACACACATTCACATTTCACTGCCCCAGGTTCCCTTCAGCAGCGATTGTGGTTGCCATGGATATCCCTCCTGATTGGGGGAAGATAGGGGATAGTGGTACCTGTAGGTGCAGAGAGAGAGGGAGTGCCTCGGGCGTTTGTGTGGTGTGTGCATGCGAGTATGTGTGTTGTGTGCATGAGTGTGTGTGTGGTGTGCGTGTGTGTGTGTGGTTGTGTGCATGCGAGTATGTGTGTTGTGTGCATGAGTGTGTGTGTGGTGTGAGTGTGTGTGTGTGTGTGGTTGTGTGCATGCGAGCATGTGTGTTGTGTGCATGAGTGTGTGTGTGGTGTGTGTGTGTGTGTGTGTGTAGTTGTGTGCATGCGAGCATGTGTGTTGTGTGCATGAGTGTGTGAGTTGTTTAAGACCTAGATCCAGTACAGGGTAGTATACAGTCAGAGAGGGCAGCATATTCTCATCTTGTCGGTTGACTCCATCACAAGTCAGGGTTTGTATACAGTAGGTGAAAGGGAGGGAGGGAGGGAGAGAGGGAGAGAGAGGGAGACAAAGTGGTGAGGGAGGGAGAGAGAGGGAGGGAGACAAAGTAGTCAGGGAGGAAGGGAGAGAGGGAGGGCGTAAAGGAGTGAGGAAGAGTGAGGGTGAGGAAGGGAGCGAGGGAGGAAGGGAAGGAGAGAGAGGAAGGGAGGGAGAGTGAGGGAGGAAGGGAAGGAGAGAGAGAGGAAGGGAGAGTGAGGGAGAAGGCGAGGAAGAGAGAGAGAGGAAGGGAGGAGAGTGAGTGAGGGAGGAAGGGAGGGAAGAGAGAGAGAGGAAGGGAGAGTGAGGGAGGAAGGGAGGGAAGGTGGGACTGAGGGAAAGTAAGGGAGGGAGATTGAGGGACAGCAGTGTAATGATGCATAATGTATGAGAGCTTCATGCTCTCTGAGGGACTTGTGGCACAGCTCTGTCAGTGACAGCCAGTGTCCTTCATGTCATCCACAGACTCCTCTTCCTCTCTCTTTCTTTCTCTCTCTCCCTCTCTTCCTCTCTCTTCCTCTCTCTCTCTCCTTCCCTCTCTTCCTCTCTCTCTCCCTCTCTTCCTCTCTCTCTCTTTTTCTCTCTCTTCCTCTCTTTCTCTCTCCCCCCTCTCTTCCTCTCTCTCTTCCTCCCTCTCCCTCTCGCTCTCTCTCTCTCTCCCTCTCTCTCTCTCTTCCTCTCTCCCTCTCTTCCTCTCTGTCTCCCCCCTCTCTTCCTCTCTCTCTCTCTCTCTTCCTCGCTCTCTCCCTCTCTCTTCCTCTCTCTCTCTCATCTGTTCTCTCTCCTCCTCTCTCCCTCTCTTCCCTCTCTTTTTCCTTCTTTTTTTTTCTTTCTCCCCCCTTTCCTTTCCCTTTTCCTCTCTCTCATCTGTCTCTCTCCCGTCTCTCTCCCTCCCCCTCTTCCTCTCTCCTCCCCTCTCTTTCCCCTCTCTCTCTTCTCTCCCCTCTCTCGCTTCCTCTCCTCTCTCTCCCTCTCTTCCTCTCTCTCTCTCTCCCTCTCTCCTTCCCTCTCTCTCTCTCTCTCTCCTTCCCTCTCTCTCTCTTCCTCTCTTCCTCTCTCTCTCCCTCTCCCTTGCCCTCTCTCTCTCTCTCCACTCTTCCTCCTCTCTCTCTCCCTCTCTCCTCCCTCCTCTCTCTCTCTCTCTCTCTCTCTCTCCCTCTTCGTCCTTCGCCTCTCTCTCTCTCTCACACAAAAACACACACACACTCTCTCTCTCCCTCTTCTCCTTCCCTCTCTCTCTCTCCTTCCCTCTCTCTCTCTCTTCCTCTCTTCCTCTCTCTCTCCCTCTCTCCTTCCCTCTCTCTCTCTCTCTCTCTCTCTATCTTCCTCTCTCCATCTTCCTCTCTCCTTCCCTCTCTCTCTCTTCCTCTCTCTCTCTTCCTCTCTCCTTCCCTCTCTCTCTCTCTTCCTCTCTCTCTCTCTGTCATTTTTCTCCACATCTTTTTATCTCTTCTCCTCTTATCTGCCCGCCTCCCTCTTGCTCCAAGTCTACTGTTAGTGATTATCTCAGGTATGGGGATAGGAGGGAGGGGGAGGGAGAGGGAGGGAGGGGGAGAGGGGGAGAGATGGAGGCTCTCCTGGGGGTTCCGCCTGTGCAAACATTCCGTTCTAAATGCAGATTCTGGAGGGTGCCTCTGTTCCCTCGCTCAGCTTAACGCCTGCATGTCTGTCTGTTTGACTGTCTGTCTACCTGTCACTCAGTCTGCCTGTTTGTCAGTCAGTCTGCCTCTCTGTCTGTCTGTTTGACTACCTGTTTGACTGCCTGCATGTCTGTCTGTTTGACTGCCTGTCTGTCAGTCAGTCTACCTGTCACTCAGTCTGCCTCTCTGTCTGTCTGTTTGACTGCCTGCATGTCTGTCTGTTTGACTGCCTGTTTGACTGCCTGCATGTCTGCCAGTTTGTCAGTCAGTCTACCTGTCACTCAGTCTGCCTGCATGTCTGTCTGTTTGACTGCCTGTCTGTCAGTCAGTCTACCTGTCACTCAGTCTGTCTGTTTGACTGCCTGTCTGTCAGTCAGTCTACCTGTCACTCAGTCTGCCTCTCTGTCTGTCTGTTTGACTGCCTGCATGTCTGTCTGTTTGACTGCCTGTCTGTCAGTCAGTCTACCTGTCACTCAGTCTGCCTCTCTGTCTGCCTGTTTGACTTGCCTTCGCATGTCTGTCTAGTCTGACTGCCTGTCTGTCAGTCAGTCTACCTGTCACTCAGTCTGCCTCTCTGTCTGCCTGTTTGACTGTCTGTCTGTCAGTCAGTCTACCTGTCACTCAGTCTGCCTGTCTGTCTGTTTGACTGAGGTGGGGGAGGTGGGGGAGGCGGGGGAGGTGGGGGAGGTGGAGTGACCAGATGTAGTGAGGTCAAACCTGATTGGTCGTCTGTCCCAGGTTGGTGAGTACCACTGCCTGAGTATTTCAAACAGAGGTCATGACGGAACACATCACAGAAAGACAGACCTGTTATCCCCTCCCTCTCTCTCTTCTGTCTGTCTCTCTTCTTTCTGTCTCTCCTCTCTACCTGTCTGTTTCCCCTCCCTCCCTGCCTCCTCCCCTCCTCCCCCATCACATCATCTCTCCCTCCCTGCCATCCTCTTCTCCTCCCCATCACATCACCTCATCATCCCCCCCCCTTCATCACCTCATCTTTCCCCCCACCCCCCCTTCATCACCTCCATCATTCCCCCCAACCCCCCCTTTCATTCACCTCATCCATCCCCCCCCCCACCCCCCTCATCACTCATCATCCCTCCACCCACCCCTTCCTGATTTCTGACAAACACAATTTGACAGATCGTGTGTTGGAAGCGTTCAGACCTGGATGAAAGGGATGGAGTCGGGGTGGGGGAGGGGGGGGGTGGCGCCATCCGTGCTGGTTTTCCTGTTTCCATGGTTACCCGGAGGCTGTGTGTGGGAGTGAATTAGTGATGCGCATTATCAGACATGATCCCTCTCTCTCCCTGTGTGTGACAACACTACCCTGACCCCAAACATGTCATCACATCCTGAGAGAGAGAGCAAGGGAGGAGGGAGGAGGGAGGGAGGGAGGAGAGAGGAGAGAGGGAGAGAGGGAGAGAGGGAGAGAGGGAGAAGGGAGAGAGGAAGAGCGCAGGGGAGCGAGAGAGAGGAAGCAGGTGTGAGGGTAGTTATGAGTGGGATGAAATTAACACAATTGAACTGAAATTAATTGCCTGCCAGACAGACATAGGGATAGTCTGTGTGTGTCTGTTGTGTGTGTGTGTGTGTGTGTGTCTGTAGTGTGTGGTGGGGTGTGTGGTGTGTCTGTGTGTGTGTGCTGGGACAGCAGGTATCATGTTCTGGGTTTCCACTGAGGGTGTGATGTTGCTAGTGATTAACCCTGAGGTGTTAAGAGAGACATCTTTGTCTGGGCCACTGTCCTTCCTTCCTTCCTTCCTTCCTTCCTTCCTCTTCCTTCCTTCCTTCCTTCCTTCTCTCCTGTCTCCCTCTTTCTCTTGTTCCTTTCCTTTGTTCTTTATCTCATTCTTCCTCCCTCCCTTCCTCCCTCCCTTCCTCCCTCCATCCCTTCCCTTCAGCAGTACATCTGTACTGTATACTCTGTCTTTTAGACCATCAGACCTCACACTCTCTCACACAGCCTTCTCTCTCTGCAGACGCCAGCTCCGCGTCGCCCCTGGTTACCATGCGCAGGGTCACCCACCCTGCTGTAAAGGGGCCCCTTGCAGGCCGAGCCCTGCTCCCCTGCATCTTCACCCTCCAGACCCCCAGCCCCCTCGGCCGCCCTGCCCAGCTCGTGTGGACCCGATCCTGGGTACCGCCGGGAGGGAAAGGGGCGTCCCTGGAGCAGACAGTCCTCTCTGTGACAGGTAGGATGAGGCCTTGCTGTATGTGTTCCCTTACTCTCTCTCTCTTACTCTCTCTCTTACTCTCTCTCTTACTCTCTCTCTTACTCTCTCTCTCTTACTCTCTCTCTCTTACTCTCTCTCTCTCTCCCTTACTCTCTCTCTCTCTCTCTTACTCTCTCTCTCTCTTACTCTCTCTTACTCTTACTCTCTCTTACTCTCTCTCTCTCTCTCTTACTCTCTCTTAATCTCTCTCTCTCTTCTTCTCTGTTTCTCTCTCTCTGTCTCTCGGTGTCACTGTCTCTCACTCTCTGTTTCTCTCTCTCTTTTGCTGTCTCTCTCTCTTGCTGTCTCTTTCTATGTTTCTCCGTCTCTCTCTATTTCACCCCCTCTCTTTTTCCTTTCACACTTCCCCCACAAACTTTCCAGTAAAGCATGAAAACACACTAGAAAGCACTTTTTCGAGTTCTTCACCCTCTTCCACGTAAGAGAGGCCTGCAGCTGTTCAAGCCCAGTCATGGAGTTTTCTAGAATCTATTCTAAAGCTGCTGCTGAATAGGTGGAAAGTGACGTGTGTCTCGTCTTCTCTGGTGCCCTAGGCGACGATGTCAAGATCAACAAGGACTTTGCTGGCAGAGCCAGACTCCCAGCCTACCCTGCCAACCGCCTCAACGCTACCATGGAGATCCACGGTCTCCGTGCCAACGACTCGGGCACTTACAGCTGTCAGGTTGTTGTGGGCGACGACTACGAGAGGGACATGGTGTCCCTGGTGGTGGAGGGTGAGTACTGCGGTTCGGATCCAAAAAAACTAAAACGGAAAATAGGTTCTAGGGATGACGAAGCCTGTCTCTTTCTTTCTTTCTGTCTGTCTGTCTGTCTGTTGGTCTGTCTGTGTCTCCATCTCTCTCTCTCTCTCCCTCTCTGTCTGTCTGTCTGTCTGTTGGTCTGTCTGTGTCTCTCTCTCTCTCTCTCCCTCTCTGTCTGTCTGTCTGTCTGTCTGTCGGTCTCTCTCTTTGTGTCTGTCTCTCTCTCTTTTTGTCTGTCTGTCTGTCTGTCTGTCTGTCTGTCTCTCTTTGTATCTGTCTCTCTTTCCTTCTCTCTCTATTTCTCTCTCTCTCTCTTTCTCTATCTCTCTCTCTCTCTGTCTGCCTGTGTTTGTTTTCAACATTAGTTCACATTAGCCGGCTAATTATGGCTGTGATTACAGCTCTCTGATTGAACACTGATGCCAGTTTGTGCGTGCAGCCTTCCATGAAGTCCACTGAGGGACAGGGCTGGGATTGGTCTCGTCTGGGCCAGCCCTACTGGGCCAGCCCTACTGGGCCAGCCCTACTGAACCGGCCCAGCTGGGGTAGTCCTACTGGGGTAGTCCTCACTGAGACAGGACATGTCTTCGTGACATCGCTGAGACAGAATGTGTCTGTGACATCACTGTGACAGGATGCGTCTTTGTGACAACACTGAAACAGCGTGTGTCTTTGTGACATCACGGAGACAGAATGTGTCTGTGACATCACTGTGACAGGATGCATCTTTGTGACATCACTGTGACCTGCTCTCCAGGTGTGGTGTTCCACTACCAGTCCCCCACAGCCCGCTACACCCTCACCTTCTCCGACGCCAAGAAAGCCTGCCAGGCCAACTCCGCCCTCATCGCCACGCCAACCCAGCTGTGGGCGGCGTTCCAGGAAGGCTTTGCCAGCTGTGCTGCTGGCTGGCTGTCTGACCAGACTGTCCGGTACACACACACACACACACACACAGATACACACACACACTACACGCACACACAGATACACACTCACACACACACACACTTACATACTCAAACACACACTCACACACACACACACACACACTCACACAACACACATCACACACACAAGATATACATACACTTAACGCACACACGATACACCTCCCACACTCACAAACCACACTCACAGTACTCAAACCAAACACACACACCACCCAAACAACCACATATACTCACGATTAACAACACTTCTCATGTCCACATATGCTACTATACTAATTAGTTTATATAATGTTGTGTTTTTTAATTGGTTGTAAACGAATTCCGATTCACTGCAAGTGATGGCATCTGTTAATTAACACATCTTTGTGAGAGCAACCATTTCCATAGCAACGTGCTTAGATTGCTTTTATTATTGTTTATGAATAATTTCCCAAGATAATTAAACTCAGTTGATTTCCACAGATATCCTGTTCAGTCACCAGAGCTTGGTTGCTATGGACACCAGGAGTACTCAGTTGGCGTGAGGAATTATGGGAAGAGGGATGCTAATGAGCTGTTTGATGTGTACTGCTACGCCAGGGAACTGGAAGGTAAACACACATATACTGTATACTGTATACACAACAACACATATACCACATTCACACACATATACTGTTATATCACTACAATAATACACACACACATCTGTAATGACCAGATTCACACACACACAAACTATACTGTGGTATATATAACCCTATTACGTATTTAAACAACACATTATACACACACCAGTATAAACCATTATGGTTCTATACACACATCACTACACACATAACTGTATATTACACCTCACTATCTGGTATATTACCACATTCAATAACACACTATCTGTCATATATACAATCACATACACACACATCACATATACACACACACACATATATGGTATATACTGTATAACACACATATACACACACATATCAAACTATACTGTATATTAATCACAATCACTCACCCACAAATAAAACATTTAACGCCTACAATAAACACACCAAACTTTAAATTCTCTTTGTTCTCTCTTTTATTCTATTCTCCTCTCCTTTTCCCCTTTCTTTTGCTCTCTTTTCTCGTCTCTCTACTGGTTGGACCTTTCTCTCTCCTATCCCCACCTCCTCTGCCTCCCCTTCAGGTGAGA
>BROE01000001.1:14342082-14356344 GCA_036571765.1 Plecoglossus altivelis
CCCTCCCTCCCTCCCTCCCCCCTCCCTATCTCTCTTTCTCCTCTTTCTCCCCCTCTCTCCCCAGGTGTTGTCTAAGATAGTGAAGTCCTTGTGGAAGCCCTGGAACTACCTAGCAGGGGCAGTCGAGGAGGAGGCTACCCCAGGAACGTCTCTCCCTGGTGGGCAGGGAGGGCCTGTTACTGAGGGCTCCACCTCCAGCACCGAGTCTGCTCCGTCTAGACCACCAGCTCCTGGTGAGACCTCTGACCTTACCGGCTGCAGTGACTGGCTACTCTTACCGACTGCTCTTACCGGCTGGTCTTACCGGCTGCAGTGACCAGCTGCTTTTAACGCCTGCTGTTGTTGCCTGTATTGAGTGACGGCTGTTGTTGACTGCTCAGTGGCAGACTGTTCCTGATGTGACTGAGAGAGGCTGTTATGACAGGAGAGCCTAGCAACCCTTACTCACCAGCTGGGACTGAAAAGACAGGAGAGAGAGAGAGAGGGGGAGAGAGAGAGAGAGAGAAGGGAGCCAACAGTCACATCTCCCCTAAAGAACTCCGAGACAGTCATACAAAAAGAGAGAGAGACAGACACAAAGAGACAGACAGAAAGAGAAGGAGAGAGAAAGAGGGGTAGAGAGAGAAAGATAGAGAGACAGAAAGAGAGAGAGAAAAAGAAAGAGAGAGGGAGAGAGAGAGAGACAGAAAGAGAGAGAAAGATAGAGAGAGGAGGGAGCCAACAGTCACACCTCCCTAAAGAACTCCAAAGTGGTCGTGTTTTATGGGGGGAAACATGTGGAATGCTAATTAGACCCCGATACACTCTAACTCTCCTCCTCTTCCTGCCTGCCTCTCACACGCTCGCTCTTTACTCTCTCTCTCTCTCTCTCTCTGTCTCTCTCTCTCTCTCTCTCTATTTGCCTCTCTCTCCCTATCTCTCTCTTTGTCTCTCTCTCCCTCTCTCCCCTATATCTCTCTTAACATTCTCTCTCTCCTTATCTCTCGCTCACTCTTTACTCTCTCTCTCTCTTTGTCTTCCTCTCCCTATCTCTCTCTCTCTTTGTCTCTCTCTCCCTATCTCTCTCTCCCCCTATCTCTCTCTTAACTTTCTCTCTCTCCCGATCTCTCTCTTGTCTCTCTCTTTGTCTCTCTCCCGATCTCTCTCTTTGTCTCTCTCCTGATCTCTCTCTTTGTCTCTCTCTCTCTCTCTCTCTCTTTATCTCTCTCCCGATCTCTCTCTTTGTCTCTCTCTCTCTTTGTCTCTCTCCTGATCTCTCTCTTTGTCTCTCTCTCTCTCTCTTTGTCTCTCTCCCGATCTCTCTCTTTCTCGCTCTCTCTCTCTCTTTGTCTCTCTCCCTTTCTCTCTCTCTAGATCTACTATCCTGGGGACGCTCCTTGTTCGACATGCCCTGGCTGGGTGATCTCCTGTCAGCCAGCAAGGAGCCCCCTGCAGCCTCCCCCCCCACCGCCCTGCCCCCCTCTGGCCAACAGCCAGGGGGTCTGGACACGCCCAGCCACCGCGGGGTAGCGTACGGCCCTCCCAGCCAAGGCAACGACCCTTCTCCCCAGGCGAGCTGGTTCTCCGTGGTGCACCAGGAGAACCAGACCACCACCCAGCCAGACGAGGGACGCAGAGCAGGGGAAGCTGGAGGAAAGGAGGGAGGACGGAAGAGGAAGAAGGAGGAGAGGAGGAAGGCGCTGGTGATGGAGGAGGAGGGAGCGGAGGGGAGGTGTCTCTCCTAGGAGACGTCCTGGTCATCCAGGAAGCAGTGACCACCAATAGACCCCGAAGCAGGCCGGGGTCGAGGGGGAGGGGCCAGAGACGGAAGCAGCAACAGTCTGTCTCCTCCAGCACGCGCACCCCTGCCCTACCCTCCTCCACCACCCCCACAGCTGGGTCAGTCTCACCGCCCCTCCACGCCTCCCCCCCCCCCACCGCTGGGTCAGTCTCACCCACCTCACCCTCATCACCCACACGCCCCACGCTGGGTCAGTCTCACCCACCTCCACCTCCACCTCCCCCGTCACCCCCAGCCCCAGCCCGGTCCCAAGCCAGGGGAGCCCCTCCCCCCCTCCAGGCCTCCCCTCCTCGCTGCCCTGGATCCCCGTGGAAATGGCGGGAGAGCAGGAGCCCCCGGACGCCCCTCCCTCGCCATCCCAAACCCCCGCTGAGGAGGAGGAGCAGGGAGGGCAGGTCTGGCTGGAGACACTGTTGCCTGGCAACGTGGATGAGGAGGCGGGAGGAGGAAGTCTGGTCAACAGGACCAATGGAACCCTGGGCTCTGACGGTGAGTGTGATTGGTCGGCTTGTCTGCCTGGCTCCTCCTCCTTCTTCCTGGTTACTGTCAGGGTGTGTATACTCAAACGGCTGTTTCTCTGTGGAGATTCTTCACTCACATAAACTACCACGCACACACACTGGGATTATCTGTCACCGACTCTTACACACACACACACACACACGTGCGCACACACACACACACGCACTCACTCACACCTCACACACACACATACACACACTTTATCACCTTTCTTGTGGTCATAAAATTCTACCATCTGGTTTGTCAAACCAAGCCACGACCTTAACTGTCAGCCTACACCCTCATGCGTGCTGTAAAGTGCTACTGCTGCAGTAAAATGATATTGCATCATTGCAACACACGGATAAACTCAAATGAGCCGTTAACTAAATCAAAGGAATCTTGGTAAACGTTCTGGAAGTCAGTGTAATGAACCTGGGAGCTCTCCAACAGAACCCAGAGAAGTTCTAGAACCATCTGGCTGCTTCCGAGAAGTTTCCTTCAAATTCCAGATTCTAATTAAGATTTCTCAGCTCTGATCTGGAGAGATGTTGTAGCTACTTTAACTCATGACCGAGAGAAACAGATGTGCCACACACACACACACACAACACCACACACAGCACCACACACACACACACCTCAACCTCACACCACACACACTCAACACACATGCATGCTTCCACACAGCCACACACCACACACACACAACACACACACAACACCACACAACACACACAAACACACCACAACACACCACTCACTCACACCACACTCACTCACACACAGGCACACACCACACCACCACACCACACACCACACACACACACACACATCACACAATATGAAGGGCTGGGGTTGCAGCAGGTCAGTAATGGTGATGAAGACACCAGCTGCAGCAGGAACCAGCCGGCTAATCTCTGCTATTGATTTCCCTTAACTGGCATCTATGAATATTCACACACATTCACAGCTTTCTACACACATGCATACGACACACACACGCTCACACACACACGCACGCTCCACACACACACAACACACACATCACGCTTCACACACACACACACCGCACCACACACACACTCACACACACACACACAACCACTCACACACACACACTCACACGCACACCCACACACACACGTGCATGTACACACACGTGCATATACACACCACACACACTCCACACACACACCACACCGCACACAACCACACACACCACACCACACGCACACACTCACACACACCACACATCACAGTCAGCAGACGCTCACACACACACGCACGTCCACACCACACACACACATCACACACACATTCCGCCACACACGCACCACACACCACACCACACACAACAACAGCAGCACATTCCACACACACCGCACACACCACACACACACACACACTTACACCCTCAGTCCTGTGTGTCCTGGCGGTCAGCTGTCTGTCTTACTGACTCAGCGTTCTCCCCGAGCAAGCTTCTGCGTCGCCATGGTTACTGTAGGGTTCTCATTCACATGCTAATGCGTCGCTTTCCAAAAAGACCACACACGCTCGCTCACTCTCACTCACTCACTCGCACACACAATTAGTGCTCTGACTGACAGGGTCTGTAGATAGGAGGTGGGGAGGGGTGGATAGGAGGTGGGGAGGGGTGCGGTAAGAGAGGAGGGGGTGGAGGGGGTGAGGAGGGGTTTGAATAAGGTGAGGGAAGGGTGTAAGGGAGAGGAGGGTGGAGAGAGGAGGGGGTGGAGGGGGTGAGGAGGGGTGTGGTAAGGGAGGAGAGGGTGTAGGGGAGAGGAGGGGTGCGGTAAGGGAGAGGGGGGGTGTAGGGGTGAGGATGGGTTTGCGGGTAAGGGAGGAGAGGGTGTAGGGGTGAGGAGGGGTGCGGTAAGAACAGGTCTTTTGGCGCTAGCTGTCAGTTCTCTAGTTCTGACTTCCCACTGGCTCTCTGTGGGTTCTACTGACCAACCAGACGGCTCACTTGCTTTCCATACAGTAACCATGACAACTGCTGCCAAGTGGATGGTGAGGGGTGTTAGCCGGGAGGGGGAAAGGGGGGGGGTGCACAGGGGGGGGAGAGGAGGGGGGTCCTTTTGAAAAGAGAGGGAGAAAATAAGAGATAATGGGTTTGCATGTCTGTCTATAGGAGGACTTGGTTGAAAGGTGTGTTTGTGTGTGGGTCCTATAGCCTTGCTAGATGTTTGTGTGTGTACTGTTGGTTGTATAGCTGTTGCTGTGTGTCCTGTAGGTTGTATAGCTGTTGCTGTGCGTGTGTACTGTTGGTTGTATAGCTGTTGCTGTGTGTGTATCTTGTAGGTTGTATAGCTGTTGCTGTGCGTGTGTCGTGTAGGTTGTGTAGCTGCTGCTATGTGTGTGTTGTGTAGGTTGTATAGCTGTTGCTGTGCGTGTGTCGTGTAGGTTGTGTAGCTGCTGCTGTGTGTGTGTTGTGTAGGTTGTATAGCTGTTGCTGTGTGTGTGTACTGTTGGCTGTATAGCTGTTGCTGTGTGTGTGTTGTGTAGGTTGTGTAGCTGTTGCTGTGTGTGTGTCCTGTAGGTTGTCACTACACAACTCTGTTCTGCACCAAAGGTCAGTAGAGAACAGCAACCAACCAAGACATAGAGGAGGACAGAGAGAGGAGGGAGAGAGGAGGGAGAGAGGAGGGGGAGGAGGGGGAGGAGGAGGAGGGAGAGGGAGAGGAGGGAGAGGAGGGAGAGAGAAGGTAGAGGGAGAGAGGAGTGGGAGGGAGAGGAGGGAGAGAGGAGGGGGAGGGAGAGAGGAGGAGGGGGAGGGAGAGAAGAGGGGGAGGGGAGAGAGCAAGAGAGAGAGAGAGGAGAGAGGGCAGGGAAATATCAAGAGTGAAAGGAGGGAGAGGGAGGGAGGGAGGGAAGAAGAGAGAGTGTGGAGAGACAAAAACAGCTGAACAAAAGACATGCTGTATTTTACAATGAGAGAAGAAAAGGGTTGAGAAGAAGAAGAAGAGAGAACAGAAGAGACACAGACAGAGCGATAGAGGTACAGAGAAAAAGGTTGAGAGAGAGAAGAGAGAGAGAGAAAGAGACAGAGCAATAGAGACAGAGCGATAGAGACAGAGCGATAGAGGTACAGAGAAAAAGGTTGAGAGAGAGAGAAGAGAGAGAGAGAAAGAGACAGAGCAGTAGAGACAGACAGACAGACAGACAGACAGACAGACAGACAGACAGACAGACAGACAGACAGACAGACAGAGCGATAGAGGTACAGAGAAAAGGCAAGGGAGACAGAATATGACACCACTGTTCCTCTGCCGTACAAATCCTCCTTCCTCCTCTTCCTGCTCTCAGAACTACAGACAGAACTACAGACAGAACTACAGACAGATCACAGCACCTGAAGTGCCCACGCCTTCACCACAGGGGCAGAGATTTGACTCAAAATAGAAAGAAGAAAAGTATTTCTCTCTTCTGAGCGTCTGAAAGCGTAGCTAAGACAGAGCCATGTGTTCAGAGAGGCTGAGCAAGGCTTGACGGTCCTGGAGTCCCCTGTTTTACAGAAGGAGAACTATGCAAGCTAACTTAGCTAACTGACAAGCTCTTTTCAACCTGTCACGCTAACTTGGCTATCTGACAAGCTCTTTTCAACCTGTCACGCTAACTTGGCTATCTGACAAGCTGTTTCCAACCTGTCACGCTAAGTTGGCTAACTGAGAAGCTGACTACTGAACCTGTAAACGCTATCTTGGCTAGCTGACAAGCTATCTACTGAACCTGTAAACGCTATCTTGGCTAGCTGACAAGCTATCTACTGAACCTGTAAACGCTATCTTGGCTAGCTGACAAGCTATCTACTAAACCTGTAAATGCTATCTTGGCTAGCTGACAAGCTATCTACTAAACCTGTAAATGCTATCTTGGCTAGCTGACAAGCTATCTACTGAACCTGTAAACGCTATCTTGGCTAGCTGACAAGCTATCTACTGAACCTGTCAAACTAACCTGGCTAGCTGACAAGCTATCTACTAAACCTGTCAAACTAACCTGGCTAGCTGACAAGCTGTTTCTAACCTTGCTGCTAATTTAAGTGTCCAACTGTAACTACTACTTGTAAATAACCTTTTGCACTACCATGACTAACTAACTGTCTTTGCTCTCTATTTCTGAGTGTAAAACAATCATTTTAATCTCCTGTCTTCACCTTTGTTCCTCTCCACCTCCCTTTCTTCTCCTCCCCGACCAATATCAACCCCTCCCCTATCCTCCTCCCCACCCCTGCCCTCTCCTTCCCTATCCTCCTCTCCCCTGCTCTTCCCCTATCCCACCTCCCTGCCTCCTCCTATCCTCCTCCTCCCTGCCTCTCCTCCACCTGCCTCCCCTCCCCTGCCTCCCTCCCTGCCTCCCCTATCTGCCGTCCGCTCCCCATCCTCCTCCCCTCCCTTCCCCTCCCTCAGTAGAGAGGGAGCCCTGTGTGACCAACCCGTGTCTCCATGGAGGCCGGTGTCTTCCTGTGGGCCAGGGATCTAGCTGCTACTGTCCTGAGGGTTACACTGGAGAGAACTGTGAGATCGGTGAGCAGCACACATGATCACCTTCCTTGTTATGGGGTTATTTCCCCCCAGTCATCTCCACTGACATTATGTTCAGGCTGATTTTCTCATCTTAAAGGTCAGGCGATGAATCTACTGCCAAGCTCTGTGTGTGTGTGGGTGTGTGTGTGTGTGGGTGTGTGGTGTGTGGTGTGGGTGGTGTGTGTGGGGGTGTCTGTGGTCTGTGTATGTGTGTGTGTGTGGTGTGTGTTGTGTATGTGTATGTGTATGTTTGTGTGTGTGTGTTGTGTGTGGTGTGGGTGTGTGCGTGTGTGTCTTTGTGTGGTGTGGTGGTGTGTGTGTTTGTGTGTAAATGACTGTGTGTCTCCAGCTCTGATGCTTCTGTCTGACGGATTAATCAAATATACCTGGATGCACTGACAATACAGGGAAAATCGATGGATGGAGGAGAGAGGGGGAGGGAGGGAGGGAGGGAGGGGGGGAGGGAGGGAGGGAGAGAGACGAGAGAGAGAGAGAGAGAGAGGTGAGGGAGAGAGAGAGAGAGAGGAGAGAGAGAGGGAGGGAAGAGAGAAGAGGGAGGGAGGGAGGGAGGGAGGAGGGAGGGAGAGAGAGAGAGTTAGAGTGAGGGAGGGGGAGGGAATGGAGGGAGGAGAGGGAGAGGAAGAGAGAAAGAAGGGAGGGGGAGTGAAGGGAGGGAGGGAGTGGAAGAAGGGAGGGAGAGAGAGAAGGGAGAGAGAGAGGGAGAGGGGAGGGAGAGGGGGATAGAAAAGAGGGGAGGGGGAGGAGGGAGATGTGTGACTGTACAGCTTGTGTTGCTACAGTAGAGTAGAGGTGGGGGGGTATGGTGCATGTGTAAGATACTAATTTCCAATGGTTGGGTCTGGCTGCATGTTTGATTAGCAGTTTGAGAAGTATGAACAGCTTTCAGATCTCTGTGTGATGACCAGGTTCTCTGTGGGCTTCTGAGCATGTTACAAAAAGCCCTGTCAGGATGTGTGCGGTTAGGGCCGCTTGATTTGACAAGCATGACAGCGCCTGGTGGGACAAAATAAAGCTCAGATCACTCAGAGGGATGGAGCTAGATGGAGGCAGAGTGAGACTGGTCTGGCTTTTTCGGTCTTAAACATCTTTCTCTCTTTGTCTCTCTCTCTGTCTATCTCTGTCTTCTCTCTCTTCTCTCTCCCTATCTCTCTCGTGCTCTCTCTCCTCTGTCCTCTCTCTGTCTCTCTTGTCTCTCTGTTTTTCTCTGTCTCTGTCTCTCTCTCTGTCTTTCTCTCTCTCTGTCTCTCTATCTCTCTGCCTCTCCCTGCCTTTCTCTGCCTCTCTCTGCCTCTCTCTCTGTCTCTCTCTGCCTCTCTCTCTCTCTGTGTCTCTCTCTGTGTCTTTCTCTCTCTATCTCTCTGCCTCTCCCTGTCTCTCTCTCTATCTCCCTCTGTCTCTCTCTGCCCTGCTTCTCTCTGTCTCTCTCTTTCTGTCTCTCTCTGTCTGTCCTGTGTCTGTCCTCTCTCTCTGTCTATTCTCTGTCTCTCCTCGTCTGTCTCTCTCTGTATGTCTGTGTCCTGTCTCTCTCTCTGTCTCTCTTGTCTCTCTCTGTCCTGTCTGTGATCTGTCTCTCTCTCTGTCCTCTCTCTCTCTGTCTCTCTCTCGTCTGTCTATCTCTCTCTGTCTCCTCTCTCTCTTGTCTCTCTCTGTCTCTCCTCTCGTCTGTCTCTGTCTATCTCTGTCCTCTCTCTTCTCTCTCTGTCCCTCTCTCTGTCTCTCTCTCTCTCTCTCTCTCTGTTTTGTGTCTTTCTGTCCCTCTGTCTTTGTCTCTCTTACTGTTTTTTTACTGTTTTTTGTTCTCTCATAAAGATGGGACTTCAGAACACACATGGATGGGGACTTTCTGTGTCCCGTGTTCTGTCCCACAGACGTGGTTCTGATGTTCCGTGTTCTGTGTTCTGTCCCACAGACGTGGTTCTGATGTTCTGATGTTCTGATGTTCCGTGTTCTGTGTTCTGTCCCACAGACGTGGTTCTGATGTTCTGATGTTCTGATGTTCTGATGTTCTGATGTTCTGATGTTCTGATGTGGTGTTGATGTTCTGATGTTCTGATGTGGTGTTGATGTTCTGATGTTCTGATGTGGTGTTGATGTTCTGATGTTCTGATGTGGTGTTGATGTTCTGATGTTCTGATGTGGTGTTGATGTTCTGATGTTCTGATGTGGTGTTGATGTTCTGATGTTCTGATGTTCCGTGTTCTGTGTTCTGTCCCACAGACGTAGACGACTGCCAGTCCAGCCCCTGTGAGAACGGAGGCACCTGTGTTGACAAGGTGGACTCGTTCATGTGTCTCTGTCTGCCCAGCTACGGAGGAGACACCTGTGAGACAGGTGAGAGAGGGGGACTCACCTGGCCTGGGGACCTGGGGACCTGAGGAGGGGGGTATGTGTGTGTGTGTGTCAGTGTTGACCTGGTTGTGTGTGTGTTGACCTAGTTGTGTGTGTGTTGACCTGGTTGTTTGTGTGTGTGTGTTAGCCTGGTTGTGTGTGTGTGTGTGAACCTGTTTGAGTGTGGTGTGTGTGTGTGTGTGTTTGTGTGTACGTGTTGGCCTGGTTGTGTGTGTGGTGAAACCGCTGTTTGAGTGTGATGTGTGTGTGTGTGTGTTGGCGCTGGTGTGTGTGTGTTTGACTGGTTGATGGTGACATGGAGAGACATACAGTCTTAAGGAAGTGGGAGAGGTGGGAGAGAAAGGAAAGAGACACAAAAATATTCAACATAGTAGAAAGAGAGACAGGGAAAGAGAGAGACAGAGATTCGAGAGACAGAGAGAAAGACAGAGGAAGTAGAAGGAGAGAGAGAACTAGAGGGAGAGAGAGACAGAGAGGGGAGAGAGGACAGAGAGGGAGAGAGAGAAGATGAGGGAGTCGAAGACAGAGGGAAGAGAGGAGACAGAGAGAGAGAGACAGAGCAGAGAGAGAGAGAGAACAGCAGAGAGCGAGACAGAGGGAGACAGAGAGGCAAGACAGGAGACAGAGAAGGGAGAGAGAGAGAGAGAGACAGAGAGGACAGAGAGAGAAGAGACATGATGGAGACAGAGAGGGAGACATAGAGAGACAGAGAGAGAGAGAGACAGAGAGAGAGAGAGACAAGAGAGAGAGAGAGAGACAGGAGAGGGGGAGAGAGAGACAGGAGAGAGAGAACCAAGAGAGAGAGAGACAGAAGAGAGAGAGAGAGAGAGACAGAGAGACAGAGAAGTAGACAGAGAGAGACAAGTAACACGTCATAGACATTAAACCCCTCCAAAGCAGTATTAGGTGTGTTTGTTTATGTCTCCCCAGCATGCTGCCTGCACTAGGGGGTGGGTGTCCTTGTGTGTCCTGTGAGATAAAAGCTGCATGGAGGAAGAGGGGATGAGCAGGGGACAGAAGAGGGAGAGAGGGAGCGGTAGAGAGAGGTAGAGGAGTCTCTGTCTCACAGAGCACCTCTCTCCTTCATGTCGCTCTCTGGTTTATCCTGCTTATCCTCCTGCTCCATGAAGGTTTATCTCTCTTCTATTACCTGTTCACTTAATCTCTCCCCCACTCCCTCCTCTAATCTATCCCCACTCCTCCCTCTATCTCTCCCCACTCCCCTCCTCTATCTCTCCTCAACTCCTCCTCTATCTCTCCCCCACTCCCTCACTCATCCTCTCCTCACTCCCCTCATATCCTTCCTGCACTCCTCCCTCGTGTCTCCGCCACGCTATTTCTCTCCTTCTCTCCCCTCTCATCCCTCCCTCTCTCTTCCTCCTCCATCCCTCCCTTCACATACTCACTCCTCCACCTCCCACATACTCACTCCTACTCCATCCCTTCCTTCACATACTCACTCCTCCATCCCTCCCTCCCACCATCCCTCCCTCCACCCCTCCACCTCCCCCACTCCCTTCCTGTACCTCTCCTCCCGTCCCTGTACCTCTCCTCCCTCCCTCCCCCCTCTCCCCCTTCCTCCTCTCTCTCTGCAGACATCGAAGGGTGTGAACACGGTTGGAGGAAGTTTCATGGTCACTGCTACAGGTAGAATATTCTGTCTGAATCTGTCACCTGATAAATGTGTCTGTCATGTGGCTGCTGCCATACACTCTGTCTCCACGGTGACAGCGTACGGCTACATTGACATCACAGTTAGGATTGTAATCTGCCTTTCACTGGACAGGAAAGTCTGTACAGTGTGTTTCCATGGTCACAGCGTACGACAACGCTACAGTATGGAGTAATCTGTCTAACGATGAGTATTTGAGTCCTCATAATCTGTGTAATATGTTTAATCTGGATGATCTGTGTGTGTTATGTGGGTCTGTGTGTGTGTGTGTGTACTGTGTGTGTGAATCCGTGTGTTTATATCTGTGTGTGTGTGTATCTGTACGTGTGTATGTTGTGTGTGTGTGTTGTATGTGTGTATCCGTGTGTATCTGTGTGTGTGTGTGTATCTGTGTGTGTGTGTATCTGTGTGTTTGTGTGTGTATCCGTGTGTATCTGTGTGTGTGTGTGTATCTGTGTGTGTGTGTGTATCTGTGTGTTTGTGTGTGTGTGTATCTATGTGTGTGTGTGTGTGTGTGTCAGGTACTTCACCCAGCGCCACACCTGGGAGGATGCAGAGAAGGACTGCAGGGAGCACAGTGCACACCTCAGTAGCATCACCTCCACTGCAGAGCAGGAGTTTATCAACGGTGTGTGTGTGTGTGTGTGGAAGACCGTGTGTGTGTGTGTGTGAGTGTGTGTGAGTGTGTGTTTGAGTGTGTGAGTGTGTGAGTGTGTGTGAGTGTGTGCGTGTGTGCGTGTGTGTGTGAG
This sequence comes from Plecoglossus altivelis, assembly GCA_036571765.1. NCBI lineage: Eukaryota > Metazoa > Chordata > Actinopteri > Osmeriformes > Plecoglossidae > Plecoglossus > Plecoglossus altivelis. Next base: position 14,353,702 of record BROE01000001.1, read on the forward strand.
TGTGTGTGAGTGTGTGTTGAAGACCATGTGTGAGCATGTGTGTGGAAGACCGTGTGTGTGTGTGTGTATGGATGACAGTGTGTGTGTATGGATGACAGTGTGTGTGTGTGTGTGTGTGTGTATGGATGACAGTGTGTGTGTGTTGGTGCAGTGTAGCAGGCTTGGTTCTAACATGGCGTGTGTTGTGTGTTGCTGGGCAGGAATGGGCCATGACAACGCCTGGATTGGTCTGAATGACCGAACTGTAGAGGAGGACTTCCAGTGGACCGACTCCAATGATCTGGTGAGGCCCCGGCCTCTACCCTAGCCTCTAACCCGGCCTCTACCCTAGCCTCTAACCTGGCCTCTCTCTCCCTCTCTCTTTCTTTTTACCTCTCTCGCTCTGCCTCTCTGTCTCTCTCCTTCTCTCTACCGCCATCTCTCTGCCTCCCTCTCTCTCTGCCTCCCTCTCTCTCTACCCCTCTCTCTGCCTCTCTCTTTCTGCCTTCATCTCTCTGCCTCCCTCTCTCTCTGCCTCCCTCTCTCTCTGCCTCCCTCTCTCTACCTCTCTCTTTCTGCCTCCCTCTCTCTACCTCTATCTCTCTACCTCTCTCTCTCTGCCTCCCCCTCTCTCTGCCTCTCTCTCTGCCTCTCTGTCTGTCTCTCTCCTTCTCTCTACCTCTCTCTGCCTCCCTCTCTCTCTCTGCCTCCCTCTCTCTCTCTGCCTCCCTCTCTCTACCTCCCTCTCTCTGCCTCCCTCTCTCTGCCTCCCTCTCTCTACCTCTCTCTCTCTGCCTCCCTCTCTCTCTGCCTCCCTCTCTCTACCTCCCTCTCTCTCTGCCTCCCTCTCTCTACCTCCGTCTCTCTCTGTCTCTCTCTCGCTCTCTCTGCTTCCTTATCCATTTCTGTTTAAAAGCCCAAATCAGTACGTTAAACCCCCAGTGGAGCCCTGAGTGTTAGACTGGCAGCGTGTGGGCAGTGACGAGGCTGTGTTTTACAGGTGTATGAGAACTGGAGGGAGAGCCAGCCTGATAACTTCTTTGCGGGCGGAGAGGACTGCGTGGTGACCATCGCTCACGAGAACGGCTGCTGGAACGACGTCCCCTGCAACTACAACCTGCCCTACGTCTGCAAGAAGGGCTCAGGTGAGACCCTGCACACCTGGGGGGAGACCCTGCACACCTGGGGAGAGACCCTGCACACCTGGGGAGAGACCCTGCACACCTGGGGAGAGACCCTGCACACCTGGGGAGAGACCCTGCACACCTGGGGAGAGACCCTGCACACCTGGGGAGAGACCCTGCACACCTGGGGAGAGACCCTGCACACCTGGGGAGAGACCCTGCACACCTGGGGAGAGACCCTGCACACCTGGGGAGAGACCCTGCACACCTGGGGAGAGACCCTGCACACCTGGGGAGAGACCCTGCACACCTGGGGAGAGACCCTGCACACCTGGGGAGAGACCCTGCACACCTGGGGAGAGACCCTGCACACCTGGGGAGAGACCCTGCACACCTGGGGAGAGATGCTACTCACCTGGGGAGAGATGCTGCTCATCTGAGGGGAGAGATGCTACTTACCTGGGGGGAGATGCTGGTCACCTGGGGGGAGAGATGCTGCTCACCTGGGGAGAGATGCTACTCACCTGGGGAGAGATGCTACTCACCTGGGGAGAGATGCTACTCACCTGGGGAGAGATGCTACTCACCTGGGGAGAGATGCTACTCACCTGGGGAGAGATGCTACTCACCTGGGGAGAGATGCTACTCACCTGGGGAGAGATGCTACTCACCTGGGGAGAGATGCTACTCACCTGGGGAGAGATGCTACTCACCTGGGGAGAGATGCTACTCACCTGGGGAGAGATGCTACTCACCTGGGGAGAGATGCTACTCACCTGGGGAGAGATGCTGCTCACCTGGGGAGAGATGCTACTCACCTGGGGAGAGATGCTGCTCACCTGGGGAGAGATGCTACTCACCTGGGGGGAGATGCTACTCACCTGGGGAGAGATGCTACTCACCTGGGGAGAGATGCTACTCACCTGGGGAGAGATGCTACTCACCTGGGGAGAGATGCTACTCACCTGGGGAGAGATGCTACTCACCTGGGGAGAGATGCTACTCACCTGGGGAGAGATGCTACTCACCTGGGGAGAGATGCTACTCACCTGGGGAGAGATGCTACTCACCTGGGGAGAGATGCTACTCACCTGGGGAGAGATGCTGCTCACCTGGGGAGAGATGCTGCTCACCTGGGGAGAGATGCTACTCACCTGGGGAGAGATGCTGCTCACCTGGGGGGAGAGATGCTACTCACCTGGGGGGAGAGATGCTACTTACCTGGGGGGAGAGATGCTGCTCACCTGGGGAGAGATGCTGCTCACCTGGGGGGAGAGATGCTAGTCACCTGGGGGGAGAGATGCTACTTACCTGGGGGAGAGATGCTAGTCACCTGGGGGGAGAGATGCTGCTCACCTGGGGAGAGATGCTACTTACCTGGGGGAGAGATGCTAGTCACCTGGGGGGAGAGATGCTACACACCTGGGGAGAGAGATGCTAGTCACCTGGGGGGAGAGATGCTACACACCTGGGGAGAGAGATGCTAGTCACCTGGGGGGAGAGATGCTACACACCTGGGGAGAGAGATGCTAGTCACCTG
>BROE01000001.1:14371927-14399608 GCA_036571765.1 Plecoglossus altivelis
AGTTAGATAGTAAGGGGGTAGTTAGATAGTAAGGGGGGGAGTTAGATAGTAAGGGGGGGTAGTTAGATAGTAAGGGGGGGTAGTTAGATAGTAAGGGGGTTAGTTAGATAGTAAGGAGGCATGGAAGGACATGCTGACCAACACAGCCTTAACAGATTATGACATTGAAGTTGAAATAATGCCAACAATGACTATATTAATATCATTAATTGAAACGTGCTATAGTTTCGCAAATGTACTTGGATAAATAAACACACTATAACAGGCTCCGTAGCCATGCGATCCTAGACCACTAGACTAACCTACGGCGAAAGCTGTGTGTGTGAGTGTGTGTGTGTGTGTGTGTGTGTGTGTGTGAGAGAGAGTGTGTGTCCAGGACAGGAGCTTGCTAAGCCTCTTTGCAGTAATGATTCATCTCTACACTCTCTCATAAATAATCCACAGGCTCACTCTCTCTCCCCCTCTCTCTCCCCCTCTCTCTTCTCCTCTCCCTTTCAAATCCTATTACATATCTCTCTACATTTGTTTCTTTTCTTCCTCGCTCGCTCGCTCTCTCTCTCTTCTCCCCTATGTCACAGCAAGACTCACTTTACTTAGCAGGAAATGAGACCAAGGATTGGGAGGTTGAAAGACGGGGTGGTTGGGTTGAGTTTGGTTTCTAGACTGTCCTGACGCATGTGTGACGTCAGGGTCATGGTGTGAGGTGACCTACATCTTCCACAGTCTTGTTCTTATGGATACTGTTGTCATGGAGCCTGTCATGGTTCTTTAAATGACAACCTGCCACTGTCATTCCGGAGTCCCTAGATTCATTCCACCCAATTAATTCTGGAATCCCACCATCCATGCATTCTGGAATGCTACCATCCAGCCATTCTGGAATGTTACCTTCCATCCATTCTGGAATGTTACCTTCCATCCATTCTGGAATGCTACCTTCCATGCATTCTAGAATGCTACCTTCCATGCATTCTAGAATGCTACCTTCCATGCATTTTGGAATGTTACCTTCCATGCATTCTGGAATGTTACCTTCCATCCATTCTGGAATGTTACCTTCCATCCATTCTAGAATACTACCTTCCATGCATTCTGGAATCCTTCGACCCCACTTTCATCCTTGTATTCCATTCTGTCAGAGGGAGAAGAGACTAAAATGCTGAGTAACTGTTCCTCTTTGTTTCTGTCACCGTGGTTACTGTGTGAAGCAGATGAAGCTCAGCTGTCAGCAGATGGAACAGTGTCTCAGAGAACGAAGCCTGAGTTCAGCAGCAGCACACCAGGATTGAACCTGATCGACCTGATCCAAACTGAATCTTTATATTAAGACTCAACATCCATACTGAATCTTTACACTAAGACTCAACATCCATACTGAATCTTTACACTAAGGCTCAACATCCAAACTGAATCTTTACACTGACAAACACTTTAATTCCAGTACCTGGCTTCTGGAACATGTTCCTGGGCTTCTTCCCAACAAAAACTCTCTTAACTGAGGCCCAGAAAAGAAAACAAACTAAGTCCTTGTGAGACCACAGCCAGTCGCTAGTGCTTCCTATCCAGCACTGGAAACGCCTCTTGGGGTCATCTTAACCATGGACGCGTCGACCTCCAGGTTTAGCGGCCTGGCGGCGTGGAACCTCACGCGCATGACCTTTGATCCCCGGCGCCTCCTCCAGGCGTCCGTGAGCCGGCGAGGTCAGGCGGAGGGCGAGGAGCCGTACTTCGTGGACTACGTCCCGCCATCGCGCGACGCCATCGTGCTTCCTCGCCACGTGGTCTACATCCTGGTGGCCGTGGTCCTGGTCGTCGTGGCGATGTACGCCATCGTGGGTCACCTGATCAAGGACCTGATGCATGACCTGGCAGGTAACCGCGGTAACCCCGGAGGCGGGGGTGGAGGTCGTCGTTGTCCTGAATGTCTCTGTGAGATGAACAAACGTCCTTCATTACACTGTTTCTGCTGCCTCCGTCCTCCATGTTGTCTCTCTGCGGTCGTTCAGGAGTCTCGTCCTCCATCTTGTCTCTCTTGTTGTGATGGTGTTCGACCAGCCAGTCTGACCACCGTGTCACCACAGTAAGGTGACCCCCCTCTCCCCCCCCGCCCCCCCCCACCCCCCACATACTAATCCGCTCAACCAAACTATGTCTCTCAGAAACCACTGTTCTCATGGCTGTTAAGATATATATAATTCTCCCTCGTTTTGCTTTCCTCGCATCGCTCTCCTCTCTCTCTCCTTTACCCTCCTCCCGTCCTCCCTCTCTCTCTTTCCTCCCTCTCTCTCTCCTCCTCTCTCTCATTCTCCCTCCTCTCTCTACTTCCTCCTCCTCTCCTCTCTTCTCCTCTCGTCTCTTGCTATCTCCCCCTCTCTTCATACACCCCTCTCCTCTCTACTCTCTCTCTCTCTCTCTCTCTCCTCTCACACTCTCTCTTCTTCTCTCTCCATCCCCCTCCTCCCGTTCCCTACCTCCTCTCTCCTTTCCTTGTCCTCTCTGCTTCTCCCTCCCCTCTCTTCATACACCCCTCTCCTCTCTATCCCTCTCTCTCTTTCTCTCTCTCTCTCCCTAACTCCCTCCCTTCCTCTCCCTCCTTGTCCTCTCTCCTTCTCCCTCTCTTCTGTCCTTCTCAGACTGGATGCTAGGCCCCAGGCCTGAGGCGTTGGACTCGGAGCACGGACTGGAGGAGGAGGACCGACGGAGCGTTTACGACGACCTGATGTGGGCGGAGAAGAGGAGGGCGGAGACGGAGGAGGAGAGAGAGAGTCTGCTCCCGGGGTACTGCCACCCCCCCGCCGGCCCCCCTCTCCGCAGTGCCATCTCGGCGTTCCCTAGCAACAACAGGCCGTCCATTCAGAACGTGACCTTCTCTATCCCCCTGACCCCTTACATCACCTCAGTCTAGTGTCCTTGACCTTAGTTGACCTCAGGTGAGTGTGTGTGACACTTCCACCATCTGAGCCACGGCTTCACAGGGCTTCTAGCTAGAAGGCTGCGATGCATTCAAGGGAAAAACACAGACGGCTGCTGTCTTTTGGATCCAACTCATTTAGCGCTTCGAAACTTCTCAGGTGGGTCCTGTTTGATCAGGGCTGATTCCTCCCCCAAGATGCCCCCTCCTCCTTCCTGTCCACCCCCTCCCTCCTTCCTGTCCACCCCCTCCCTCCTTCCTGTCCACCCCCTCTCTCCTTCCTGTCCACCTTCCCCCCCTCACCCCCACACACACACCCTGACCCCAAATAAATGAAGGATTTGACTCTAACATCGTTATGTCATTTGTGTTTACCCATCTTATTCTATGAGCAAACTAAGATCCCCACATTGCAGTAGGCTGGCTCGTTCCTGAGCTTATGGCTAGCACTTTTTGTAACGGAAAACGATTTTGCTGACTGTCTCCAAGCTGCCAGGTAATTGAATGATTATTCAAACTAACAGTGTGTGACAGGTGTGTGTCTGGCTGTCCTCACATCCATAGTGCTGTCTTCTCTAAAACATCATGACCAAGAATAAGTAAACAAACATGCAAATTAACATTCATTTGTTGTTTTTTTGGGGGGGAGAGGGGGGGTTATTTGAACTAGTTTCTTTTGTAGATTTATATTTTAACCTAGGTATGTGCACACACACAATTTTTTTTCCAGCCAATGATTTGTTAGTTCCTAACTACTCGTTAAACACTCCTGTCCTCCATACGATGATTGGCTAGCTAGTGTGGTGGACATGTTCTTGAGTTTTTGAACTGTGATGAAGCGTTGGAGACACTGCACTCTGGTCCTGTTTCATGTCTGGTAGCCAGGAAGCAGCTGTGTGATAGGAAACACAGACTGTTCCTCCATTCCCACCTCCAGAACCCTGTAGAACCATGTGTGACGCCTCCAGAACCCTGTAGAACCATGTGTGACGCCTCCAGAACCCTGTAGAACCATGTGTGACGGCCCGCAGAACCCTGTAGAACCATGTGTGACGGATCCACGATCTACTGCTGGAAGGTTACTATTTGAGCTATGTCAATATGTCATTTTGGATCAAATTATCCTCTAAATTAACACATTGTAAAACACTTATGATCAATGGATGTTTCAGAAAATAAATATGAACCAGAATAATTACAGCCATGACAGTTGTGTACATCAGAGCTCGTAGCTTGTGTGTGTGTCTGAAACTGTAGACGATGAAGACCCATCCCATTACATGACTAGTGTTGTTGTAATGTGTTCCTCAAGTAAACGTGTATTTGGTTTCCTGTTATGTCATGTGACTGGGTGTTATGTCATGTGACCTGGGTTCCAGTAAAGGAGTGTACCTTCCAAACGTGTGTGTGTCTGATTCATCTGCTCAGCCTGATTCTGAATAACAGATCTGTGGACAGACAGGTACCAGACCTGGAGACAGACAGGTACCAGACCTGAAGACAGACAGGTACCAGACCTGAAGACAGGTACCAGACCTGAAGACAGACAGGTACCAGACCTGAAGACAGACAGGTACCAGACATGAAGACAGACAGGCACCAGACCTGAAGACAGACAGGTACCAGACCTGAAGACAGACAGGTACCAGACCTGGAGACAGACAGGCACCAGACCTGGAGACAGACAGGCACCAGACCTGAAGACAAACAGCTACAGATGATGACAGACTGGACGTCTCCATACTCATCGAAGGTTGACCAGTTTTATTAGTTTACTAGTCAGCTAGGACATCTGTCTTGACTATCACGCTCTGACTGGAAGTGGAGATAGACAGGCAGAGAGATAGACAGGCAGAGAGGTAGACAGGCAGAGAGATAGACAGGCAGAGAGATAGACATGCAGAGAGATAGACAGGCAGAGAGATAGACAGGCAGAGAGATAGACATGCAGAGAGATAGACAGGCAGAGATATAGACAGGCAGAGAGATAGACATGCAGAGAGATAGACATGCAGAGATATAGACAGGAGAGATAGACAGGCAGAGATATAGACAGAGAGCTAGACAGGCAGAGATATAGACAGAGAGATAGACAGGCAGAGAGATAGACAGAGAGATAGACAGGCAGAGAGATATTCAGACAGATAGACATGCAGAGAGCTAGACAGAGAGATAGACAGGCAGAGAGATAGACAGGCAGAGATATAGACAGGAGAGATAGACAGGCAGAGAGATAGACAGAGAGGTAGACAGGCAGATATATAGACAGGAGAGATAGACAGGCAGAGAGATAGACAGAGAGCTAGACAGGCAGAGATATAGACAGAGAGATAGACATGCAGAGATATAGACAGAGAGCTAGACAGGCAGAGAGATAGACATGCAGAGAGATAGACAGAGAGCTAGACAGAGAGATAGACAGGCAGAGACATAGACAGAGAGATAGACAGGCAGAGAGATAGACAGGCAGACAGAAAGACAGACTCCTTGAGATGTTTGAAAATATAGGGACTTTGTGTAACTACAGCGACATCTAGTGACTTCTTGAGAACATCACAGCTCATCAACAGAGCTGGTTCACGCCCACGCATCCGCTCGGTGCATCCACTAACCAGATCACTGCGGACGTTACACGTGCCAAACCGATGATCCACACCACAACTTAAACCCTCTAATATCTAGTTGTATGTAATGTGTGTGATAAGTATATCACACAATCTGTTTTGAAATTCGGGTGTTGATTTGAAATATTCAAATTCCAACTGTGTGTTTTGCTCTTTTCCATCTGAAACAAACGTTCCAAACGTATCAATTGGCAACTCTCACTAATTGCATCGATATTAACGGCGTGGACACCAAACCATCGTATCGATAGCAAGCAAAGGATTAGAGTTCACTCCTCATGCCCTTTCTACCGGGGAAAACAGCCTGTATTTCAATTCCCTGTCGCACTCGGTGGATGGTGGGATCGTTTGGAGGGGTGTGCGTGTGCAGGACAATACGCCGCCGCAGGAACGGAGCCTCATTTTCAAGGCGCGCATCTTCTCACGTCCCTTTAGACACGCTGACATGGTCGCACACTCGGTCGTAGACGTTTTTCTTGATTGTTGACGCTGTCGGGATGAAATGATGTCAGGGTGATCCAGAATCACGAGTTTCGCCTCAAGGTTAGCCTTTCTTTGGCGGAATATATGGATTGGTCTTCTTCACCGGAACAGACCTGGACCGCGAGCGATAGGTAGGTTGCAGGTTTCGTTATTTTGTGGATTTGACGAATTGCGGTTAACGGTGATTTTGTTGATAATGACTCCAGATGATTTGAACAGAAGGTGATCATATGCGAAAGACTGCGGGCTCGGTACGTTTGATGAAGGTCTTGCTGAATGTGCACGAGTGTGTACTATTTACGGTACCTCTCCATCGCGGACTCGAAGAAGCGCGTTCCCTATCGAAGGCCTCGTGCACAGCTGCTTGGTGACACCGATTTTCTTGTTTTAACGTTCCCTGTAGCAGATGCTTAATCGGTTTAACGGGGGTGTGCAGGGGATATCGTTAATAGTGCGACAAGGGCATCAGTTTTGCCAGTGATCATACAGTGTTTTAATTATAACCTCGTTTACAAACGACGGACCGCTGAAAACGGCAGGTCAGAAGAACGTTTATCATCACCGGTCAATACGTGACACGGAAAACGAAACCCGCAGAAAACCCATATCCGGTAGAAGTACCATAACAGAGCAGGGCCCGGTGTGTCACGTGATGGCCTGTCCTGCCATAGGTGTACGAAAGTGACACAATTGGAAAGTTGCTTGCGAGCTGAACTGAGTTTGAAGATGTAGGCCTGCGTTTCCCGCTGTAAAGTAGTCATCTCTCACCCCCGCTAGTTTCTAACTTGGATCTCTCTCTGTTCGACGGTACCGGGGAAAGCCGGCGTTTAAAACGCGCGCGCATAGCAAAACACGCTACCGTGCCGAGTGTTTGGATCATATAAATAACATGTGATCAGTGATGGCGGGTGGTTCCGGGTTTTCGTTATGTGGTTGTCGTGTGCATCTTGAAGTATTGCGTTGGTGCCTGCGTGTGATTTTAATCATCTATTGGATTAGCTGAGGTGGTCATTTGTTGACTGGATGTCACAGGGAGTTGACAAACGACCATTGAAATTAGAACCTCCCCTGCACCCCCTGCTCTACCTCCCTCCACCTACATGCCCCCGTTTCGCGCTGTCCTCTACTTCCCTACCCACATGATCACACTCCTTCATCTTTCTCCCCCTCCTCTGTCTCTTGCCCCCCTGTCTGCACTGCTTCTCCCACAGACTGATACCCCACCCATGCCCCCCTACCCCCCATGCCTCCCTACCCCCCATGCCTCCCTACCCCCCATGCCTCCCTACCCCCCATGCCTCCCTACCCCCCATGCCTCCCTACCCCCCATGCCTCCCTACCCCCCATGCCTCCCTACCCCCCTGCTACCCTACCCCCCTGCTACCCCCCACCACTCTATAGAGGTGCTGATGCTCTGGTGTTAGTCTGAATGTGGGAGGGCGGGGGAGGGGACGGCAGGGGAGGCGCATACACGAATTATTCTCTTTCGCGGCGAAGCTATCGTGTCTTGGTTACCGAGGTCAGACGCATAGGAGGGTTTGCAAGAACCGTTTAAACCTGCGATAAGACAATAAGTGCAAACTCCTGACGACCACCATTACTTATCAGATTCTATGGCCATCTGACGGACAGTATGGCTGTGTGTGACTATTCCAGACCACCCAGTGTGTACAGTCGTGTGTGTGTGTGCATATGAAACACTAGTGGACTAGCTGGTGCGTGTGGGTGTGTATGTGTGTCTGTGTGTGCGTGTGTGGATGGTCCCATCCGACCCTCAGACTTTGCTGTGTGTGTAGTGTGTGTGTGTGTCGACTGTGCTCCCTACAGACCCTCATGTGTACTGACATCGTGATAGCTGCTAGACTCGGTCTTCCTCCTGCCTCAGTGCTGACCTTGTGTGTGTGTGTGGTACCTGCACCTCCGTGTGTTGTGTGTGTGTGTGTAGTGTCTCCTGACCTCAGTGTGATGTGATGGGCTGTCGGTGTGTCGTGTGTTCCTGACCTCATGTGGTGTGGTGTGTGTGTGTGTTCATGACCTCCAGTTGTGGCAGCCATGCTGAGTTGTGTGTCCCTGTCAGTGTGTGTGTGTGGCGTGTGTGTGTTCCTGACTCAGGGTACCTGTGCTGTGTCGTGTGTGTGTGCGCGCGCAAGCGTGTGCGCATGCGTGTGTGTGTGTTCCTGACCTCAGTATGTGTGTGTGTGATCAGCTTGTGTGTGTTCCTGACCTCAGTGTTCCTCTCCTTCAGTCTCAGGGACGGTGCTGTTGGGGAGACCCCTCCTGCCTCCAGATCTGCAGGTCACATGACAGGTAACTGACTGACCTTGAAAAAACATGCTTAGTCGTACGGATACCTTTTTGGGGGGGGTCCAATATTTTCTGTGACCATGACAAAAAGTTTCACCAACATGTTGAACGATTTCTGTTTAAAGGCTCTATGGCATAGCCCTAATATGTTTTGGGGCTAAGGTTGAATAAATACGTTTCCCAAATCTCTTATGATTGGATAGTTGACAGGACTGTAATATGATTGGACGATTGTTCATAGTATGATTGTTCATAGTGTACTCTAATGATTGGACGATTGTTCACAGTGTAGTCATATGATTGGACGATTGTTCATAGTGTACTCTAATGATTGGACGATTGTTCATGGTGAACTCTTATGATTGGCTTTAAACTCATGGTTTGATATAAACACATGGTTTAAACTCATGGTTTGATATAAACACATGGTTTAAACTCATGGTTTGATATAAACACATGGTTTAAACTCATGGTTTGTGTTTCAGATTCAGGCAGTGATGAAACAGACACATCTCCCTCTCTCCAGCTCCACACTCTAAAGGAGTTTGAACAGGTGAGCCACACACACCCACTACCCGTACATCCCCTCCCTCTTCTCCTCTCCCTCTCCCTCTCCCTCGCTCCTCTCGCTTCCTCTCGCTCTCCTTCTCGTCTCCGCTCTCCCTCTCCGCTTCCTATCACGGTTCTTTGATCTGAATACATACCATCTCTCGAGTCTCGTGTTCTACGTTCTCCTCATCTGGCTCTCTCAACGTCTGCTTTCGGCTAAAATACTGTATGGCTCTCGGGTTCCACGTTCAATCCTGTCGCCTCCACGCTTTTCCTGGCTTCCGGGAGGAAAGCCGGTTCACCAGGGGTTAGTGCATGGAACGTTTTTTGATGAAATACATAGGGGTTAGTATGTTCGCTTCTTCGACGGTTCTTCTTATGTACAATAACTCGTTACCAGGTGTGTTCTACCGTTTATCTCCGCACGTTTCTTCCTCTTGACTAGATAATATCACCTATTAATGCGGCGCTTACGTTCTTTGCCTTCTCTTCTTCTCTACGTCCTTCTCTCTATCCTCTTTCCTATCTTTCATCGTGCTAAATATCACGTATGTGATGCAGAGGATGATGGACTATATATTGGTGAGCTCGCAAAAAGCAAACTCGTTATCAAGGTGTCGTGGATAACTGATGTGATTGGGATGTGGGATAGCAAAATTAGAATCAGTACAGGAGGGGCGGTTGTGTGCAGGGGTATTGGCAATTAAGACCGCTCTTTGGTGGCACTGAAAAGACGGTCTCATCATAGAACCAGGATCGTAGCGTCCTGCGCTGGTGTGAGTATGTCATGAGACGTTTTCATCCACATGAGATATAATAGAAAACAAGAATCCTGACTTTTGAGCAACAGAGGGTGTGTTAATGAGGAACGGTTTTTTGTGGTGCGTCTATGTAGACGTTACGGGGTAATATTGTTATTGGCTTACGAGATATGGATATCATGACATATTGTTCGTAAAGGGGCCTTAACGTTAAGCGTTTACTGGTTTTGTTGTGAACTGAGATGACACAAGTAATACCATGGTGGCTTTGAGGATTCTAGAGATGGACAGGTGCTAGTGGTGAGTAGCAGAGGAAACTGAGGGATCGGTGGCAAGAGATGAGGCGGTGGTACAGAGTGTGCTAATCAGAGGCTGAGATTTATTGGATAACATCGTAAGCGCGCGTGGTTGTGACAGTTTCCGGGGTCTGTCTCGCACAAATGGCGTTCTAGGTCGGCTCTGGTGCTATCATTCTGCACGTTTTTGCGGAAGTCTTATAATCACATTCGTCTCTACGCACGTCTATTCATGCGTCGGGGGGTTATCGCACGTTTTTGGGCTGAAAAGAAGTAAGGGGTGGGGGGGCGGTTTTACTTGTCACGTTTTTGTTGGGACTGCTACTAAGTTATCCGTGTCATGTTTGGTGTGTGGTATTGCATCGTTCTTTGCCGCGCAGAGATGATTCGCTAATGTGCAGATGGGTATGTTACAGTTTTGCGGAGATTTCGCAATTATGTAGACCTGCGATCACAGGGGTTAGTATTGCCTTTACCGTCTTCCTCTCGGCCCTGACAAGCGGATCTTGTTATACGCGTGCGTTGCGGTACATTCCCTCCTTGTCTCCTACCGTTTCTCTTCGGCTGACAAAGACGCTTTGTCATCTCCAGTCGGTGCTCGGGTCTATGCCGTTTGGCCAAAGTGTACACTAGCTTACCGCTCTTTTCTAGGGGTGTGGTCCTTGACCGATGCTCTTCTTGAGCACGTGCATACTACGAGTGGTTACAAAGAGGAGACATGGTGCCTACTCGCATGAACGAGTAGATATGTTAGGGCCTGAGAAGCGTGAGCGCCTAGGCTGACGGGTTGGGTCCAGATGCATGGCGGTGAGTCTGATGAAAAGGAAGGGGCGTTTCACGTGGGTTGATGTAGTGGACGTTGTCTTGGCTGCAAATCACGGGTGTATTAGAGGGGCTCGATGTAAATGGGTGCCGTTGGTCGCACTGTATAATTTGAGGAGGTAGCAGCTCAAGGGTTAAGTATGGAGGCGTTTTTGGCTAATAATACCGTAAGGGGTTCCACGTACTTGTGGGGGACGTTGTTTGATTGAGAAATGGAGGGCGATCAGTGCGCGGTTAGTTTATGACATTTTAGGGTATGGTGGATGGAAGGAGCATAAGTCGGCTGTTGCGGGTATTTATAGTGTTGGTGTTTCTGTTGCTAGTTAATGGGGTAAGGGCGTTAGTATGACGTTTTTGGCTAAAATACGTAAGGGGTTAGTATGACGTTTTAGGCTGAAAAGACGTAAGGGGGGGGTATGACGTTTTGGGCTAAAAAGACGTAAGGGGTTAGTATGACGTTTTTGATGAAAATACATAAGGGGTTAGTATGACGTTTTTGGCTAAAACACGTAAGGGGGGGTGTGACGTTTTGGGCTGAAAAGACGTAAGGGGTGGGTATGACGTTTTTGGCTGAAATACGTAAGGGGTTAGTATGACGTTTTTGATGAAAATACATAAGGGGTTAGTATGACGTTTTTTTGGCTAAAATACGTAAGGGGTTAGTATGACGTTTTTTTGGCTAAAATACGTAAGGTGTTAGTTTGACGTTTTTTTGGCTAAAAGACGTATGGTGTTAGTTTGACGTTTTTTTGGATAAAATACGTAAGGGGTTAGTATGACGTTTTGGGCTGAAAAGACCTAGGAGGTTAGTATGACGTTTTTATTTGATGTAATTGATATTAATGGGGTTACGTTTGTCATGAACGTTTTTGATGAAAATACATAAGGGGTTAGTATGACGTTTTTGATGAAAATAAATAAGGGGTTATTATTACGTTTTTGGCCAAAATACGTAAGGGGTTAGTATGACGTTTTTGATGAAAATACTGTGAGGCGCTCTAATTATGAGCGGTTTTTGGGGCTAAAATACGGGGGACGCGGGTCTTTAGTATCGACGGTTTTTAGTAGGCTGATAAGACGTAAGGGGTGGGTATGACGTTTTGGGCTGAAAAGACGTAAGGGGGGGTATGACAGTTTTTGGCTGAAATATTCGGGCGGTTAGTATGACGTTTTCTTATGAAAATACGTAAGGGTTTATGTTATGACGTTTTTTTTTGGCTGAAAAGACGTAAGGGGTCTACGTTCTGACGTTTTTTATGGTAATACCAATACAGGTGGTTAGTACTGCATTTACGTTTTGGGGGCTAAAAAGGACGTAGGGGTTAGTATGGACGTTTTTGGGATTGAAAATGACGAGGTTTACGGTATGACGTTTTTGGCTAAAACACGTAAGGGGGGGTGTGACGTTTTGGGCTGAAAAGACGTAAGGGTGGGTATGACGTTTTTGGCTGAAAAGACGTAAGGGGTTAGTATGACGTTTTTGATTAAAATACATAAGGGGTTAGTATGACGTTTTGGCTGAAAAGACGTAAGGGGGGGATATGACGTTTTGGGCTGAAAAGTTAGCGCGGCTAGGAGTGTTTTTGTTGATTTGAAAGACGGTGTTTTGATGGAGAGATTATCAAATTATATGTGTGGTTAGTATGACCATTTCTTTGATGAAATATCATGAGGGGAATTAGTAATGCTACGTTTTTTGGCTAAATACACGTTAGGTAGGGGGTGTGGACCGTTTGTTGAGGGGCGGAAGAAGACGGGAGGTGGTGTGAGGATAAATAGGGACGTTTTTGGCTGAGGGGAAGTACGTGGTGTAGAGGGTTAAGTATGACGGTATTGATTAAAAATAACATAAGGGGTTCGTATGAACAGCTTTGGGCTGAAAAGACTAAAGGGGGGGGATAATGACGTTTTGGCTGAAAAGACCTAGGGCAGGTTTTAGTAATGGAACGTTTTTGGTTAATGAATAATACCATAGGGGTTAGTATGACGTTCCTTTGGGGTTAAAATACGTAGGGGGTTAGTATGCACGTTTTTTGAGTTGATGAAGATACATCAGGGGTTAGTATGGCAATTTTGATGAAGATTCGCAGTGAAGGGGTTTAGTATGTACGTTTTGGCTAAAATATAGAAGGGGTTCGTATGACGTTTTTGGCTAACTACGTAATGGGTTAGTGATGACGTTTTTGAGCTGAGAAGACGTAAGGGGGGTTTAATAGTGGACTTGTTGGGCCTAAGAAAGGACGTAAGCGGTCGGGATATGGCCACGGTTGTATTGGGCGGAAGAACGTTACAGGAGGTGTACTTAACGTTTTGGTTTAAAGACGTAAGGGCGGGGTAATGACGTTTTTGGTGACAATACTTAAGGGGTTAGTATGTAGTTTTTTGCTAAAATACGTATTGGGTTATTATTACGTTTTTTTTTTAAATACATGAGTGGTTAGTGAAACGTTTTTGGCTAAAATACGATATGGTGGTTAGACGGGTATGTTATGTTTTTGGCTGAAAAGCCGTTAGGGGTTTAGTTATGACGTTTTTGATGGAAAAATATAAGGGGTCAGTATGACTGCCTTTTATGACAATCGTAAGGGGGTGTTTTGACGTTTTGGATGAAAAATTACATAAGTGGGGTTTAGGTATGACGTTTTTTGGCTTTCAAACACGTAAGGGAGGGTTGTGGACATTTTTGGTACTGGAAAGACGTAGTAGGTGGGATATGACGTTTGGTGAAGAAAAAGACGTAAGGGTGGGGGTATGACGTTATGGGCGTGAAAGACGTAAGCGGAGACGTTTTTGGTTGAAAAGACTCTGACGATGGTAGCTCGCAGTATGGAATAAGTGTGTGTGTGTGTGTGTGTGTGGTAACGGTGTGTGTGTGTATGATCATATAAATGAGGTTTAAGTGTGGTCTACATGTATCGGGCGTGACGTTTTTGATGAGGGATATATGTAGCTGTAGTGTGGGGTTAGTATGCAGCGCCTTTTTGCATTGAACACACCTCACACTTTTAAGTGGGTATAGTTAATGACGATCATTTTGGGCACTCACACAACAGAGCGATAAGGTCTGCGGGGTGATGTGCCATCTTCTGGGCACGGTGACAGCATAAACGTACGAGGGATGGCAGTCATTGGTACGTTTTGGGAAGGAAACACACACGACACACGTAAGGGCCATCGGGGGGTATGACGTTTTGGGCTGAAAAGACGTAAGGGGTGGGTATGACGTTTTTGGATGAAAAGACGTAAGGGGTTGGTATGACGTTTTGGGCTGAAAAGACGTAAGGGGTGGGTATGACGTTTTTGGCTGGATGAAAAGACGTAAGGGGTTAGTATGACTTTTTGGGGCTGAAAAGTTTGTACGTAAGGGGGTGGGTATATTGCACTGTTTTTGTGGGTGGTTGAAAAGACGTAAGTGGGTGGTATGACGTTATTGGGGCTGTAAACGACGTTAAGGGGGGTGATGTACGTTTTTTGAGCTGAAATCACGCACCGCTAGAGCGCCCGGCGGGTTAATTAGTATATCACGTTTTTTCGGCCTGAATTGATCACTCAGCACACCACAGGTGCCAAGAGGCTTTCCAGTCAATTATACGCACGATCTCTCTTCCTCGGAATCGACAAATACGTAAGGGGTTTTAGTATGACGTTTTTTTTGGCTGAAATACGTTAAGTTGGTGTTAGTATTGTAACGTTTTTGATGTAAAATACATAAGGGGTTCGCATTGCGACACACGCATTATCGGCATCTTGGCGCTAGAACAATAACACACCGCACATACAATCAGACACACATTGTTACTAACATCAGCACTTACGTCTATATTCACGAACACTGAGAACATAACATCGCACAGGGCGCACTTCAGTATGACAACAACCAACCACATTCTCTCTTCTTAGGGCAACTCGAAAACAAATCAAATCACACCACGCACTCAACACGGGCTGTCTAACAGTCACTACGCACACGTTCATACTGGCTTCACACCACATCAACGTAAGCACAGGAGTCTACGCATCACGATTGGACTCACGCTCATATTCTATGCGCTCTAACTACACACGCTTCAGCACAACAAGCATGGGGCACTCACGGTGCACATACCTCACAACCGGCTCACACGGATCATACTCATTACGGCACCTTGAGAAGACGTAAGGGGGGGGTATGTGGACGTTTTTGGGCTAAAAGACGTAAGGGCGTCTATTCGAGTCATCGCATTCGCAAACTCATGTTCTGAAGGAAGAGGTTAACTTACATCATTTATAGTAGGGTGATGTGTGATGTTGTAGCTGGGGTTGTGTGTTAGGCTTAAGAACAGTTGTTAGGTGTCAGGTGGGGGGTGATGGATGTTTAGATGGGCTGCAAACAGACACAAGTAAGGCGTGGGAATTGTAGTTTCTGCTTGACATTATAGTTACGTGGACAGGGGGTCTTGTCGGGATGAGGACGGTTTGTGTGTTAATGGAACACTCAGCCGCGGTGTCCATTGTGCATGGTTCTGAGCCTTGTACAAGAAGCCACCCGTATAGGGGGGATACATGTGCGCTCTTTGGGACTCGACAGGATATGGACGACCTTCAGCCACGGGTTTCACGCTCACTGCACCTGTCTTCTCTATGAGATGAACCTACACCCTCTATCATAGATGATACAGGAACACGCGTTGTTTCAGTCGATTTGTACGCTTTCTTGGAGACCACATTCCCACCTCCCGCTCATGGGGATATCCCGCATTGACGTCATTTTGATGATCAAATCACAGTAGAAGGGGCTCTCGCTTTACGCTCCTTCTCCTCCCTCATGACGTCTGAAAGATATGTCAGATAATCACACATCTCCTTTCGAGCTGCGTTACGCCCTTCTATGCCGTTCCTTCTTCTCTCGGCTCTTACAAACTACCCATGAGTGGTTAGTTGGGAGACGGTGGCTAAAATAGGCCCGTAAGCCGGGTATTAGTAAATGAGTTCTTTTGATTGAAAATCCTTTTGAGGCGTTATTGTATGTTACTGTTTTTGCTAAATATTCTGTAACGCCCTACCATACTTTTAAGGCGTGAGCTAGATTTGCCCTGAAGGTCATTGACGGTTCTTCTGATTAGGGGGTGGTATATGAAAACGTCTAATGTGTGTCTCTGCGCGATAATCCTGTATCGCTCCTTTGCGGCTTCTCGCATACCCTACTAGACTATCCCACGCTAGTAGCTTCGGGGGTCTATTTGGGTCACGTTTTGCGCTGACAATACCTTCCCCTAGCGCGGGCGCCTCTCGGGTCGTTCACTCGATAGATACCTCCTGTTTTTAGATTGCCACCAATACGGCGGCAGGAAGGGGTTAGTATGAGTCTTTTTGGTCGCACATAGCAGGACCCGCTCCAGAGAGGATATTGGTAAGGGGTTTAGACGTTTTTGTGATCGCATTAGACTGTGGAGTCATCACTATGTGACAGGCACAGTATAAGGCGCGTTCTCAGTTGCACCAGAAACCCAGGCGGTGGGCTCTGGACCAGGATGTGGATAGCTTGGTGGTGGATGAATGAGTTATAGGCGGTTGTGATGGTTATGTGTAGGTGTGTGTAGAACGTTTATCTATTGTGAGATGTTGAAGTAGTGTGGTCGTTAAGAGGGAGATGTTGGAGTGGAGATTGATTCTTGTTTTTCTCGTGATGGACGTCTAACAACACAGAGTGACTTGGTTCGGAGTTTTGTTGTGGTCTCTTGGAGGTTCTTGAGACTATTGGACGCTTAGACACGGTGGGTTTGGCGTCTGTGGTTGATGTAGCACTGTTTTGGTGACGGAGACAGAGCTGAAGAGTAGATAGATAGAGACGGTGGTCTGAACTGAGGTGGATCAATGTAATAACTAGTTTATTAGGGGCGTGGTATCAGTTACATGCTTAACGTATTCGGGCTGAAAGAGACGTAAGGAGCTGAGGACTCACCTGACGTTTTGAGGCACGTGAGAGAGGAGCCGCTAGGCCGGTTAGTATGAACACGTGGTAGTCATCTGTTGTAATGAAACTCATTCAATAAGGGGTTCTCTTGTAACTGGCACCTTTTTGATGAAATCCATGAGCGGTTAGTATAGCTGGACGTTTTTGGCTTAAAGCACTAACGCTAGGGGCGCTTCTGTTGTGATCGTCCTACACTTTGTGGGCTTTGATAGCACGTAAGGGGTGGGTATGAACGTTTTTGGCTAAACGACGTATTAGGGGGAATCCCTCTCACGGTTTCCGTTTGCGTTATCCGCGTGCATCGGATCCTCGGACTGGCTGTACTCAGGTGGGAGCACCGTTGGAGTTTGGACCTAGAACAGGACAATTGACGCGGATACAGCTACGCTTTGGTGGGTACGCTGGGGTCGGACAGGCGAGTTAGGCGTATTTGTATACTGATGAAGTAATGAGAACTCTCAGGGCTTGGATATGGTCTTCGTATCTTATACTGACTCCGTCGGAGGTAGTAGGATCTCAGGGGAGATTGATTACGTGGAGACAGGCGGAGTGATGTCTGCGGCTGGTGTGTACAGTACTGGCTGCACATTGTCTCATTAGTGCAGTCATGCATTGTCTATCTGGTCGGCGCGCTCTATAGCAGTCATGCTCACGTAACACGGCTTGGCATTTTCACTCTCTATTAAGATTCAAGTTCGGCCTCATGTTTACAAGTCATCTGCGCCATTCACTGCTCTCTATAGTACAGGTCTGCTGTCACTGTCTCATACAGGGGCGCGTGACCCAGTAACTTAGGCCTGCCTTTCAACTCGTCCCTCAGTGTTCATACTGCCTCAGTACCTAGGCCTGCCGCATTACACACTTGCGGGGCCTGGGCCTTCACCTGCCCTCAGTTTACCGCGGTCTCAGTATTATCAGTGCCTCGCTCTCCTGACTCTGTCTCAGTTCACCACTGGTTCCTTAAGTATCTCCGCCTCCCTCAGAGCTCTGTCAAAATCTAGTTCATGCTTTGGCTCCTGCTTCTAGTTCCATCTGCCATTGCCTCACAAGAAATACATGCCCTTCACTGCACCCTATTACACCCCTGTCTCAGGCTTCCACCCTGTCCTCAGTACTACATGATAGTGTCACATGTCCTTATATCTCATCATAACTGTCTCAGTTATTCTCCTCTGCCAAAAATCAGCAACCAACACACCACTAAAAACCGACCAACAATACATCAACCACCACCGTCTTAAACCACTCACTAAGCTCAACAGAACTCACAATACAGACACACAAAACGCACACCACACACACACACTGATGTCTGCCAGGAAGGGTGGGTGTAAAGAATATGGTTCGATGTAGTGTCACTACACCCTGGACAAGCCGCAGGCAGAGAAAAGCAGATATCTTACCAGATTCTTACGGTTAATGACTGTTTACATGTGAAAAGACACGTCATTAGACAGATAGATATATGCTCTCTCCTGTCAGACTGTACAGTAATGATCCCCCAGTGTACACGACACCTTATGTCTCCTGAATCACCATAGAAGACGAGCCGACACCTTATACTACTGGGGATACCTGGACTGTAATATTCTGTCTTGTACCATAAAACGTCAGTAGTGGTGTGCCGTGTGTGTGTGTGTGTTGTGTGTGTGTGTCCGTGCTGTGTGTGTGTGTGTGTGTGTGCTCGTTGTGTGTGTGTGTGTGTGTGTGTTGTGTGTGTGTGTAGAGATGTGTGTGTGTGTTTTTTTGTGTTTGTGTGTGTTGTGTGGTGTGTGTGTGTGTGCTGAAACATTCCGTTCCCTCCGTGTGTCCTGGTATGTGCAGATCAACATATTACACTGCTACACGCTTCTTCTTCAGCTCAGAAACATCGTCATACTCGCTCTGAACACACACACTCCCTTTATCACGCCCCTCTCAACCTTCTTTTCAGCCCAAAAACGTCATACCCCCCCTTGACTCTTTTCAGCCAAAACACGATCATCATCCAGTCTAGCCCCACACGCCATCCCCCCTCTCCACCCATGCTCCTCTTCTTTTTCAGCCTCCACAAAATCCGATCAGTCCAACCCCCCTTACACCCCATCCATCGCCCCTTACCACGCATACCTTCACCCGTCGATTCTCCACCGATCCCCTCACACTACAGAAGCTCCAACTACCCTTCAACCTCCATCATACCCTCTATCATCGCCTATTTTAAGTCGATCAACCCTGTCCAATCACATCAATGCCCTCTACTCACAGCACCCCTTACGTATTTTCATCAAAAGCGTTATAGACCAACACTAACCCCCAACTCTACTATTTCAGCCTCCCCTAAAATACGCCTCATACCCTCAACTCAACCACCCTTCCACATCCATTCTTCTCTCCTTCAGCTCAAAACGTGCAATACTATCAACGCGCCCTTACTTCTTTTCAGCCACCCTCCCAAAACGCATTCATCACCTCCTAATGCACCGGCCCCCCTTATCCTCCGCCTTCTTTCATCACAGCCTTTACATTCCAAAAAAAGAGTCACTCACACCCCACCCTCCTCCACTCTCACTCTCACCCCCTCTTACGTCTTTCTCAGCCCAAAACGTCATCACCCACCTCCCCAGCATTCTCCCCCTCTATCAAACGACGTCTTTCTACCCCAGTTCCAACCCCACATACCATCGTTCATAAGCGCCCACACTACCCCCCCTCCACTCCTCCCTCCAGCCCACTGTCCCCCCCACCACTAGGGGTCCCTCTCTCCCAAACATCAACCAGGAACGAGGAATGAAGAACAAACTTCAGCACAAACAGTATGAGACTGACAAGGAGACAGACAGCACCTAGAAGACAAACATACAGACAGAATCCCCTATGCTAAGCAGCTAATATCTCAGACAGACGCAACACTAAGACAACAGACACATCTAAGTACTAAAGACCAGCACACCAGCCACTTTAGCAGACGAGAGAGGAGATCTCTCTTTAGCTTGTATAGGCCAACATAGGCGTTCATTAAATACATTAATCCAGTCATCTGAGCAGTGTCTGCAATGAGGCAGAGATATATAATACCCCAGATATTTATTAGTCGTGTGCTTAGAGCGAAAGGGAACTCATAGGACTATAACAGATGCCAGACAGCATGGGCGTGGTGTCCATTAACTGCGGAGGCAGCAGGGAGGAATTCTGGCGCATTTTAAGTCATTTCAGCGCGAAAACGTCATAGGGCGGTCAGTTGATGGATCAGTGAGTACCCTGCTCAACAGGAACCCCTTCATGTAAGCACGTCTAAGTTATACAAGAGTTCCTGCTATAAACGTTTCATGATGATAACAAGGAGAGAGAGAGAGAGAGAGACACCGAGAGACAGAGAGAGACAGAAGAGGCAGAGCAGATGAGGCACTTGCAAAGACAGCAGAGATCTTGTATCACGAGAGGCCGCACAAGAAACAAGTCGAAATCACAGGACGCTAGGCACAGGACGGACTCTTATCGCCTTTTTCTCACTTAGGTTAACTGGGGCACTGGGAGAGTTGCACAGACAAGTATCATAACCTTATCGAGTTGAGTTTCATTTACCTTAAGGTTGGATCCTACAGGTACTTTGGTTCCACAAGTATTTAGGACCTGGAACAGCTGTCATACTAACGAGTGGACACGAAGCGCAGCCCGCCTTAAGCTGGATATCTTTGTGTCCCACTAGCAAAAGGATACATACGTATAGCTGGAAGCGTGAAGGCCAAAGGGGGTGAGGCCCCCAGGGGGAGTGTGGGCATATCTGGTGGGAGTGCAGGATACCACAAAGGCTGTCATATTGAGGACCCATGAGCAAGGGTGCCGCTGGACGTAATTTCAGTCACAAAGGCGTCGATAGGTCCCGCCACTTGGCAAAACAGGGGGTGTTTGTCGAGCCCAAACGTCATGCACTTAGAGACGGGTGAAGGCCCAGAGGGGTGAGCCCCCCTTCCACCAGGGGTGAGGTCACTTCTACGAGGGGAGGATAAGGGCTGGTAACAGTACTCTCGACCAGGCGTAATGGAGGTAGTTTCCAGTGACAACGGAACGGTCTGAGTTTAGAAGACGTAAACCGGGGTTGGTGAGCCGCCTCCTCAGGGCTGTGAGGGACTTTTTCCATACGGATAAGAGATAGAGCGGTTTCACTACAGGGTGGTGACGGCCTCCCAACTGGGATACAGGGCACGGGTCTCCCTTTTTTGAGGTGTCGTCAATTTTTAGCCAAAAACGTAGATTACTCCAACCACCTTGACGGGAAGGAGTTGGTGTATGAGGTAAACATACATTGCGTTTAGTTGCTTTGGCTTCAGAAGACCGTTTGCTCCGCTCACATCAAAATGTCGATTCAACCTCTAGGTTCTTAAGTCGTGCCCTGACCACAACCCCAGCCGGTCATAAACGTTTCCATCTCTTTACGGCCTTTATTTTGCAGCCTAAAACGTCATATTCAGTCTCTCTCTCTCCTTCCTCACTCTCTTCTCTCCTCCTCCTTTCTCATCGTTCTCTCTCAGCTCTAATTACACGTCTCACTCATCTCCCTCGTTCCCCTCTTTCTATCGTCTCTCTTGGTCCTTCCTAGCTCTCCCTCACTTCTCTCATCTTTCTCGCTCTCAAACGTCATAAGCCCTCCCCCTCACGTCCTCTTTTTCAGCCTCTCTCAAATACTAAGTCATAGCCCACCTCTTCACCTGTCTCCTCTTTCTCATGTCCCATAACCATCCGTTCCATTACCGTCATCTTTCTCTCTCATCCTTCTCATCCTTCTCTCTCTGCTTCTCTCTCTCTCTTCTCTTTCCGTGCTCTCCTTTCCATCCGTATTTTTCAGCTCCACAAATTCCTTTTCATCACTATCTCTCTCATTCCTCTTCTCTCCCTCCTTCCTCTCTCTCTTCTCTCTCCTCTTCCAATTCTCTTCTTCTCTTCCTCTCTTCCCCTCTTCTACAGTCTTCTCTTATTGACTACATACATTCTCCGTGGTTTGACTTCTCTCATCCGCACTCGCGGCGTCAGCCTCAGAGAGAAAGAGAGGTTCCTTGAACGTAAGCGAAAGATTGCAGAGAGGGAGATACCCTTACGTCTTTTCAGACCGCAGGGAAAGAGCGTAAGTCAGTAACTCGTCTGCTTCTCTCGTGGCTCATGTCTTTCATAGTTGAGAGTTCGGTAGATTGTTGGGTAAGCCGGCGCGTTGCACGACAACAGCTTTCTCCTAACACGCGTCTCGTTTTCCCTTCCTAGCTCGGGACTAGAGACGAACTCGCCGAGAAGCTTCGTACCAACACTCACAAACAGGACCTACCGTGAGCATGAAATAGGAGTGGCAGGAGGCGACAGCAGGAGGTTGGACTACCATCACCGGACTGGAAAAAGTCGATAAGTAACCAGACGGCACCGCACACACGCGCACCGCATTCACGTCTACTTACGCGCCAGACCGCTGTAGATACACCTTACAAAACAGACCACCAGCGCAATTATCGCTAACTCTTGTCATTGCCAACACAACGTGCACACTTAGCCCTTAGGCGACCACAAGTACCACACGCACACACCCACACACAGCGCCACTTACACACGCACACCACACACAGCGGCCACCTTCAACCCAGGGGGGCACAGCACACGGCAGCGAGCACAGGGCAGGACAGCGAGGCTGACCGCAACATTTACACACACAACACACGCAGGCACACATTCGTCATCAACGTTAGCAGCCTGGCTCACAACGCACACACGACACCTACATGTTTGGTGGTCACATGGGCTGTTTACAACCATTCCATAGGGCTTCCCACGCACCATCGGCGCGTGCAGAAGTTCTAACCGTAGTGTCTTTGTGTGTTGGTTCTCCAGGTGGCTCAGCTAGGCCGGTACAAGGCTGGGCGAAGAGCCCCTCTGGCTGGGTCCTGGTCTGAGACCTCCCTGGTCTCTCTGGTCAACATGGAGGACAGCCCTGAGCAGAACACAGCCTTCAGCCTCCTGCCCCACACACACACTGACCCAGACAGGTACACACACACACACTGACCCAGACAGGTACACACACACACACTGACCCAGACAGGTACACACACACCACACTGATGCCAGACAGTGTACACAACACACCTGACCAGACAGGTACACACACACACACTGACCCAGACAGGTACACACACACACACTGACCCAGACAGGTACATACACACACCTTCCCAGACAGGTAGACACCTTCCCAGACAGGTAGACACACCTTCCCAGACAGGTAGACACACCTTCCCAGACAGGTAGACAACTCCCAGACAGGTTAGACCAGCACTTTCCAGACAAGGTAGATCACCTTCCAGACAGGTCAAACAAAACAAAAACCCAACCAAACTGAAAAAAAAAAACAAACCCAGGAAGGTACACACACACACTGACCCAGACAGGTACACACACACACTGACCCAGACAGGTACATACACACACCTTCCCAGACAGGTAGACACACTCCCAGACAGGTAGACACACTCCCAGACAGGTAGACACACTCCTAGACAGGTAGACACACTCCCAGACAGGTAGACACACCTTCCCGGACAGGTAGACACACCTTCCCGGACAGGTAGACACACCTTCCCGGACAGGTAGACACACCTTCCCGGACAGGTAGACACACCTTCCCGGACAGGTAGACACACCTTCCCGGACAGGTAGACACACCTTCCCAGACAGGTAGACACACTCCCAGACAGGTAGACACACCTTCCCAGACAGGTAGACACACTCCCAGACAGGTAGACACACCTTCCCAGACAGGTAGACACACCTTCCCAGACAGGTAGACACACCTTCCCGGACAGGTAGACACACCTTCCCGGACAGGTAGACACACCTTCCCAGACAGGTAGACACACCTTCCCAGACAGGTAGACACACCTTCCCAGACAGGTAGACACACCTTCCCAGACAGGTACACACACCTTCCCAGACAGGTAGACACACTCCCAGACAGGTAGACACACCTTCCCAGACAGGTAGACACACTCCCAGACAGGTAGACACACTCCCAGACAGGTAGACACACCTTCCCAGACAGGTAGACACACTCCCAGACAGGTAGACACACCTTCCCAGACAGGTAGACACACCTTCCCAGACAGGTAGACACACCTTCCCAGACAGGTAGACACACTCCCAGACAGGTAGACACACCTTCCCAGACAGGTAGACACACTCCCAGACAGGTAGACACACCTTCCCAGACAGGTAGACACACCTTCCCAGACAGGTAGACACACCTTCCCAGACAGGTAGACACACTCCCAGACAGGTAGACACACCTTCCCAGACAGGTAGACACACCTTCCCAGACAGGTAGACACACTCCCAGACAGGTAGACACCTTCCCAGACAGGTAGACACCTTCCCAGACAGGTAGACACCTTCCCAGACAGGTAGACACCTTCCCAGACAGGTAGACACCTTCCCAGACAGGTAGACACCTTCCCAGACAGGTAGACACCTTCCCAGACAGGTAGACACCTTCCCAGACAGGTAGACACCTTCCCAGACAGGTAGACACCTTCCCAGACAGGTAGACACCTTCCCAGACAGGTAGACACCTTCCCAGACAGGTAGACACACCTTCCCAGACAGGTAGACACACCTTCCCAGACAGGTAGACACACCTTCCCAGACAGGTACACCACACATACGCCAACAGAGATGAGGAGAAAGTAGGTTTTTCACCTGTAGTTATTTCCTTTCCTTTCAGATTCTTCAGACTTCTTGTGTCAGTAATGTTCTTACCTTTGGTCCATTCTTCGTTTCATTCGTTCGGGTGGTGTGTGTGGGGTGGTGTGTTGGTGTGTTTGGTGTGCGTGTGTTTGTATGTTTGTGAACTGGTGTGGTGTGGTGTTGTACGGTGTGTGGTTTGTTGGTACTTGTTGTTGTTGTTGTGTTGTGTGTAACCGTGTGTGTGTGTGGTGGTACGGTGTGTGTGTGGTGTGTACACTGTGTGGTGTGTGTTGTTTGTTTGTGTGTGTGTACTGTGTGGTGTGTGGGTGTGTGGTGTGTGTGTGGTGTGTACGGTGCTGTGTGTGGTGTGTGGTGTGTCCGTACGGTGTTTGTGTGTGTGTTGGTGTTTGGTGTGTGTGGTGTGTGCTTAGCGGTGTGCATGTGATGTGTACGCGTGTGTGCTGTGGTGACGTGTGATGTGCTGTGGTGTATAGGCGGTGTGTGTTGTGGTTGTTGGTACCGGTGTTGTGTGGTTGTGTGTGTGTGTACGGTGGTGTGTGCGCGTGCGTGCACACACACACGTGTGTGTGTGTGGTGTGTACGGTGTGTTGTGGTGTGGTGTGTACGTGTGTTGTGGTGTGCAGGGGTGATTTCGCAGAGCTGACAACGTGTCGCTTCAAGGAGAGCGGATCTCAGACTGTATGATGTGAAGGTTTGCCACCGTCTCCAGGGTGGGCAGCTACAGGGCAGTGGTTAGGGGGAGATCGCTCCCCCTGGTGCGGAAGGGGGTGATAGAGGTGAGGCTGGAGGGGAGAGAGGGTTTGGAGGGGGGAGTGAGGGGGAGCGAGAAGGCTGGAAGAGGTGAGAGAGGGTTTGAGGGGGGAGGAGAAGTAGGGGTGAGTGGCGCAATGATGGGCTGAGGGGGGAGAGAGGGGGAGGAGAGAGAGGCAGAAGAGAACAGGGAGAGAGAGAAAATGAGAGAAAAGGGAGGGGGAGAAGAGAAGAGAGAGAAAAGAGAAGGAGAGAGGGAGGGAGAGCGGGGGGAGACAGAGGCGGTACGGAGATAGGTGGAGAGTATGGAAGGCGTTTGAAGGGGGGAGATGGGGGGGAGAGAGGGCTGGACGGGGGAGATAGGGTGAGAGAGAGGGCTGAAGGGGGGAGATGGGGGAGTGCTATAAAGACTTTCTCTTCACTCCTCCTCTCTAACCCTAGCTCTCCTTCTTCACTCCTCCTCCTCTCTAACCCTAGCTCTCCTTCTTCACTCCTCCTCCTCTCCTTCTTCACTCCTCCTCTTCCTCTCCTTCTTCACTCCTCCTCCTCCTCTCTAACCATGGCTCCTCTCCTTCACTCCTCAGTTCTACCAGGAGGAGCTGAGTAGGGAGAGACTACGCATCGAGCAGGAAATGCAGGTGAGATCTCTCACGTCATCTTCCTTCTCGACGCTACCTTGTAATGATGCTGGTTTGGAGAGGCACGTTCACGATGCTCTGTGCATCTGAAATATCAAACCATGCCAATGCTTCTTGATTTCCTGCTGTCACTCTCACATGCCGTATTTGTATGTCGCTTTGATTAAGAGATTATGATTGATGAATGAACTGTAAACGGGATGAATGAACTGTAAATTGGTGGAGCAGAGAGACTAAAGTGATGTTTGGATGAGAGCCGGTCATGACTGATTTGTATGCTAATGAAAGTCTGCCCCCTTCTGGAGAAGGAACGTACATCAGTCCCAGACAAATGGGGCACAGTTGTAGTAAGATCTGTTAAGTCTTAGCATGAGTTAGCATGGGTTAGCACAGATTAGCATGGGCTAGAATGAGAGTATGGGTTAGCATGAGAGTCTGGGTTAGCTTAGGTTATCATGAGAATGTGGGTTATCATGGGTTGGCGTGGGTTAGCCTGGGTTAGCATGAGTATGGAGCTAGCTCTATGCTAATCAACAGGCTCCAGTATAGGTGTATTCTGATATCAGTTTCCTGTCAGGGCCAAGCTATTGTCGTAATAAACAAATGATGTGGTTGTGTATTTATGTGATCTGACTGGTACGACTGTGGACGTGTATTTATATAACCTGACCGGAATATTCCGCTGTTCTTTGACTGGAAAGTGAGCCTGCCTTATGACGCAGATGAGATGATGTGTGTATTGAACACTGCGAAAGTTAGCTACCAGTGGAATGCCCCTCCCACTAACCGTTCAAAAGCATCTGTTAGAATGTTGGAACGGTTGCTAGGAAACTACTGAGAATGACAGAACCACAGAATTCCAATGTACTTGTTGCAAATGTAAATAAATGTATAACTTGAAAGTTTATCTCAGTCCTCCACAAAAAAACAAGTAAAGTATGTTATTAGATATTATATTATTATTTATTATTATTAAAATCTATATAATTTACATATTCAGTCCCAGGTTCTGTCATTCTAAAATCATCACAGGACTGTGCTTTGTTTAGAGAGCTAGCAGTATTTGGTTAATGGTTACCCTGGGTGGTTTGAGTGATCAATAATCCTGCACCAGATTTTAGACTCCAGGGTTACAGATTTAAAACCAAAAATGATCGACACAAAATTTCTGGAGATTCCCTGATGGTTGTGTTGCGAGAGCCAGTTGTTGCAGTAACATCTTAACGGTTTTAAACTTGGACTGTTTTCCAGAACGTCAAGCAGCGTTCTCCAACACAAAACTGACAGGACGCTTAAACGACAAACTACAAATAAATACCTTGAAGTGGCCATAACTTGGAATATTTACCTTTTAACAAAATGCCAAAGGTCTCCTCTCTCAAACATTTCCCCCCCCAAATATTCAAATAAACTGTCATGAATACTACCTTGATCCTCTAACTTTATCTAAACGCAAATCCTGGCCAAATATTGACCTATTTACCGAGTGTTCGTGTCAGCAGCAGCCTTGTGCAGACTGTGCAGGATCCTAAACGTGGTACATTAACCTGAGGAGACCATGTTCTCCTGTAGGTGGAGAGGAACCTACAGGAGACCATGTTCTCCTGTAGGTGGAGAGGAACCTACAGGAGACCATGTTCTCCTGTAGGTGGAGAGGAACCTACAGAACAGCTGCAGGTCAGAGAGGTGATACATGCTGCTCGTGTTCTCAGATCAGCTTCTCTTCTCCTGGCAACTCCTGCCTGGTGTCGTGTGTGTGTGTGTGCTGTGTAATGTGTGTGTGTGTGTGATGTGTGAGACTGGCTGTGTGTGTGAGACGTGTGTGTGTGTGAGACCCGTGTGTGTATGTGAGACCCGTGTGTGTGTGTGTG
>BROE01000001.1:14400077-14412382 GCA_036571765.1 Plecoglossus altivelis
TTTGGTTAATGGTTACCCTGGGTGGTTTGAGTGATCAATAATCCTGCACCAGATTTTAGACTCCAGGGTTACAGATTTAAAACCAAAAATGATCGACACAAAATTTCTGGAGATTCCCTGATGGTTGTGTTGCGAGAGCCAGTTGTTGCTGTAACATCTTAACGGTTTTAAACTTGGACTGTTTTCCAGAACGTCAAGCAGCATTCTCCAACACAAAACTGACAGGACGCTTAAACGACAGACTAAAAATAAATACCTTGAAGTGGCCATAACTTGGAATATTTACCTTTTAACAAAATGCCAAAGGTCTCCTCTCTCAAACATTTCCCCCCCCAAATATTCAAATAAACTGTCATGAATACTACCTTGATCCTCTAACTTTATCTAAACGCAAATCCTGGCCAAATATTGACCTATTTACCGAGTATTCGTGTCAGCAGCAGCCTTGTGCAGACTGTGCAGGATCCTAAACGTGGTACATTAACCTGAGGAGACCATGTTCTCCTGTAGGTGGAGAGGAACCTACAGAACAGCTGCAGGTCAGAGAGGTGATACATGCTGCTCGTGTTCTCAGATCAGCTTCTCTTCTCCTGGCAACTCCTGGCTGGTGTGTGTGTGTGTGTGTGTGTGTTTGTGTGTGTGTGAGTGTGTGTGTGTGTGAGAGAGCGTGTGTGTGTATGTGAGAGCATGTGTGTGTGTGTGCGAGAGAGAAAGTATGTGTTTGTACATGAGACTGTACACTGTGTGTGTATGTATGTGTGTGTGTGTGTGTGTGTGTGTGTGTGTGCGTGCGTGCGTGCGTGCGAGAGAGAGTACGTGTTTGTACATGAGACTGTACACTGTGTGTGTGTCGTGTGTGTGCGAGAGAGAGAGAGTAAGCGTGTTTTGTACATGAGATTGTACACTGTGTTGTGTGTGTGTGTGTTTTTACCTTGTAAATAAGCTGGGACTGAGAAATGCAAATCAGCTTGACTCCTTTTACTCAGCTTTCGCCTGCAGCAAGTGGGCGTGTCCACACGTGTGTGGGGCGTGTCCTATACGTGTGTGTGTGGTGTGTGTGTTTCTATGTTGTGTCCAACCCCTGAGAGACTGGTTTCAGTGTGACTCAGACCTGCTCAATCCCAGCGTACCTGGGCAGGCTGGATCGAGCAGTAGTGTGTTGGTGTTTCATGACTGTCTCCAGACAAGAGAAAAGGACTCATATTTAGCGACTGTTCTCTGATCTGTTTGTGTATCACACAAACACAGAGGTGGTTTAAACGTCAACGTCGCAGTGTGTGTGTGTGGCGGGCTTGCGTTTGTGTGCGGGCTTGCGCATGCAGGCCAGAGTGTGTGTGTGTTCGCGTGCCCGCATGTTGTATGCGTGGCAGGGCCAGTATGAGTGGCGTTTATTGCCCGCATCTATGTGGTGTGTGTGCGTGGCGCGTGGCAGGCCAGTGTTTGTGTGTGTTGTGGTGTGGTGTGTGTTGCAGGGCCAGTGTGTGTGTGTGTGTGTGTGGGCAGGGTGTGTGTGTGTGTGTTTTTTTTGTGTGTGTGTGTGTATGCCCTTGTGTGTGTGTGGCGCGTGTGCGGCAGTGTGTGTGTGTGTGTGTGTGTGGTACGTGTGGAGGTGGTGTGCATGCACTGTGTGTGTGTGTGTGTGTGTGTGTGTGTGTGTGGTGTGTGTGTGTGTGTGCCGTGTGGTGTTAGCAGCCTGCATGTTGTGTGCGTAACGTGTCCCATTACAGCAGGGTGGGGAGGTCAGCCTGACCTTCTGCTGAGACACTGACACACACATATCAGGTGCTTCAGACGCACACCCTAATTGGCTCCCCAGACACCTCACCCAATGAGATCAACTGTAACACCAGCTGTGAGCAGAGAATGAGAGAAGAGACGGAGAGGGAGAGGAGAGGGGAGAGGGGGAGTGAGAAGAGAGAGAGAGAGACAGAGAGGGGAGGGAGAGGGGGAGAGAGGGAGGGGAGGAAGGGATGGAGAAAGAGAGAGGGGTTGATAGAACTTGAAAGCTTCTTGTTCCTTTGAATCTTGCTAAAGTATCTCCACATTGTCTATTTGAAGTTTTTTTTCTTCTTTAAGTGTAGTATAATGTCACAGGAGGGTCTGAAGACTGCCCTGAGGTGTTTAAGTGTCATAAAGCATGACTGTCCCCACTGTTGTCTGGTCGCCCTGGAGACGGCTTCTGAGCGCCGTGCATTCTGGGACATGTAGTTCCAAACGTCGCCGTCACACGGTGGAAGGTTCTGAAACGGACGTTCTGAGAACGATGCGATCGTTTCGGTTTGCTGGACGGCCCCTCGTGCTTGTGTTGTTGATGAACTGCTTTTTGGGGTGGAGCTCTGCGTTCCGATCACTTTCTGTTTCTCGACTTGGACTCAAACACAGGATGAAAGGATGTGATGTCAGTAATGAAAGGATGTGATGTCAGTAATGTTGTTGTGGTTGAGCTGTTGCTCTCCAAGGTCTTCTACAAACAAAGATTTACGGTTAAGGTCTCCTCCACGACATGCTCAATGACACTTGCAGATTACCCAACATGCATTGCTGGTGCCGCTATGGCAAGTGCCTCACGAGGTCAGTCGTTTGGCGTGATTTATGAACCAATCAAACCTGTGCATCCTGCTTATCTTCGCATGCAGCCAATCGGAATGTTTCGTTCCCCACGACATAGCGGATATCAGCCAATGATTGGGCTTCTTTCACTGCATCTCTGCCAGCAGGAACGCCCTATCTAATGTCTTTGGCTCTCGGAAGGCTAAGTGGTCTTTGTTGTCTTGGATCCGTAACTGTCCCCCCCCGCCTCCCCCCGCGGGGGTATGTATCTCGGGGCTCCTCCTCTTCTTCTGGTTCCTCTCGTCCTCCGCTCGTCCTCCGCTCGTCCTCCCCTCCCCCCTCCAGCGAGCGGGGTCATGGTGCGGGGGCTGGCCTCTCCGTTGGTCGTCTCTCCTGGGTAATCTCTGGAGGGGCGAGACCACCCTGCTTGAAAGCAAACACAGTGATAGATAACAGCACAGGCGTCTTCCACAAGAGACGACACTGAAACATCTGCTAGTCGACGCACAGATGGAACATGTTAACATGGATGGACATCTGGGTTAGACATGACAGGGGGTAAGAACTGGTAGAACAGGGTAGAAGCGGGGTAGAAACGGGGTAGAACGGGGTAGAAACGGGTAGAATGGGGTGACAGGGTAGAACAGGGTAGGAAGCATGTCTGGGTCTGGAGCAGAGGGAGAGAGAACAACAGAATGGTTCCAAAGGGACTGTAAAAGTAGAGCCTCATCTCGTGAGTGATTGAGAGTATGAGATGTGTTCAGCCTGGCTGTGACCAGGCTGTGTGTGGTCTGGCTGTTTGTACACAAACACTCTTCTGCTAAGTGGCTACTTCAGAGGCATGCGTCGAATTCGATCACTTTTGAAGGGTTTGATCTGACACTGAAATGTTGGTGTATTTTGCGTCCGTGAACAGATATAGTCATGCTTGGTGTTGATCTGTTCCTACGTGTCAGTCCTCTGAATCCTGAATTAAGCAATACAGGAATGCTGTACATCTGGGTTCCATTTAGAACTCTAGAAATGACTGAATGTTCTAGAATGTTGAATGCTAAAATGTGATTTCAGTCGAGTTCCATTCTGAATGTTCTGGAACTCTCCTCATTCAGCTCCAGGGTGTATTAATAGCTATACGATCAGCACACCTAAGCTTGACTATGCATTTAAATGAGATTCACAAACACAAGGAAAGGTTAAGAAGGATGTGTCTGTACACTGGAAATGAGTCCAAGTCAACCCTCGGGCTGTGCGCGTGAATGTGTGTGTGTGTGTGCGCGCGTGCGAGTGTGTGAGAGAGTGAGTGTGCACTTTTAGAAAGACACACAGTTTAAAGAAGCGGATACTTTTTTTTTTTATTCACCCAAAATTTAATTTCAGACATATCATTAATCATGTATCCGCTCGGTGTACAATACATATTGTCTTTTAATGTGTTATATTCTATCATTTGCCATTACTGACTATAGTAGAACGGAAAATGACACCAACCGTTTCATATATTTAGCTTGTAAATGACATGTTAGCTATTTAAAACGTTCTCATATTGAGTGTAGTAACGGTAGTACCGTGAGGTGAACGTGAGCCTGACCTAGTATATAGATAATAGGTTATCTTATTTACAGAGCGTCACTAACACGTTACTACGCTATTACGATAGTGGCATTTCACCTGTTCAATGAAGCGGACAGCGGACTGGGCTAAGAGAACCCATTCCTCTCCCGGGAACCCGCCGAACGTGAAGCTACATTTAAATATTGCTCTTTGACAACGTTTACGTTGAATAATGAATGAGTGTAGTTTCTTTTGAAGTCGTGTTCGGTTGGGTTGTTCGCGTGTGTCTCGGAGTAGCTTCGCCGTGTTTGAGCGTGGATGCCGTGATATTTCGTGACCCCCCTATTCCACGGCAGTGGTACGCTCCGCCCGTGGCTGCAGGTCTAGTCAGTCTATGGAGATGGAATAGCGTTAACTGGTTAGGCGCAGCGGGACCGTCGCGCTCAGTCTCCGATATTAGACCGGTTATCGGTAATTGATTGACGGATTTTGGAGGACGTTATTACGAGGGTAAAGTTGGCGTGTTAGTCTATGATATCACCGGTGTTGTCGGTGTGCGTATACGGGAGTACCGGTCACGAGCGACCTGACAGCGCGAGCCTCCGATGATAACCTATGATGCAGAGGAACGTGCGCTTCGCGTGTTTGGGAATGAGAGAAGCGAACTGAACCAGAACAACGGGAAGAAAAGCGGTTTCCTGGAAAGTACGGGAACATCCCGGTGACATGAGAGTTCTTTCTCTGCTGGAGATCTATCGATTAACAAATTCGAGTAGATTTGAAGTAGTCTGGTGGACAGACCATAATGATAATTCGCCTCACGTTTACGTCGATGCGTGAAAAGGAGCAAGATTCCGCATGTTTCTGAGAGAACGAACTTATATTGACAAATCATTTGACTTTTTTGTAGCTGTTCTCTCTTACTTGCCACCAGTTTTCTCAGTCTCAAGTTCCGCCACGACCTGAAGCTATTTTTATCCATCTATAATTAATTGATCAAGCCTGTGCGCGAGAGAGCACGTGGTGGTTTGTTTGTTTGGATCCGTATAGAATCTGTCATCCAGAAGGACAAGCAAGGGCGAGACACAAGGATGTGACGTATGACTGGTCATACTGATGCACTGATACACCTGGGCTGGTCTGTTAGCCAAAGCTGCTCTCACTTGATGGTGATCTGGGTTCATTTGGACTAAGTATCGGAAAATATCAATAATTTTTTTTGAATACATCAATTATTTCAAGGCGAGATGATTAACAGAAACATAATGTTGAGGCATTCCTGAGGTGGATATGGAGATCCAGTAGAAAATAGTCAACCGAGAGGAAAACCGCCATCACCAACTGCCATCACCAACCGCCATCGCAACCGCGGAATGTTAGACGTGAGGATGAAGGAGACGTGTCGAATTTGCGCTCGCGAGCTGTGTGGTAACCAACGCCGTTGGATCTTCCACCCTGCGTCCAAGCTCAACCTGCAGGTGCTGCTGTCTCACGCGCTGGGTCGCGAGCTGACCCGCGACGGGCGAGGGGAGTTCGCCTGCTCCAAGTGCGCCTTCATGTTGGACCGCATGTACCGCTTCGACACCGTGATCGCTCGCGTGGAAGCGCTGTCCCTGGAACGCCTGCAGCGTCTGCTTCAGGAGAAACACCGGCTCCGACACTGCATCGGCGGATTGTACCGGAAGACTAACGGGGAGGAGGGGGCGGGGCTGGCGGGGGCGGCGGGGGGACCGGTTGCGGACGGGATGGTGGACATGTCGGGTTTGAGCCACGCCAAGTACTGCGCCCTATTGCAGGACGACCTGGTGTACTCGCTGTACGAGTCGTGGGCGGAGGAAGGGCTGGAGGTCGGAGGTCATCAACACCACTCTCAGTGTCCAGTGGGGTCGGAGGTCACGGCAGGGTCGCAGCACTGCACCCCTCGGAGGTGCCGCGGCTGCATGGCGTGGCGCGTGGCGGACGCCGACTACGAGGCGGTCTGCAAGGTTCCCAGGAAGTTGGCAAGGAGCATATCCTGCGGGCCATCCACACGGTACTCCAGTGTGATTGGTGGGAGTGTGATGGGGGGCGGGAGGGGGAAGGAGGAGGCGTCCGAGGAGCCCCCGTCCTCCCTCACGCTCGTCCCCAGCTCCAAGCCTCCCTCGCGGGCCTCGGACAGCGAGCGGACCCTGGTAGGCAGGGCCAGCTCCAGCCCCTCCATGGAGTCACTGGAGGCGGCTGGAGATCTTCCCCACACGCCTGTCTCCAGGGACGGGGACGCGGGGCTAGGCTTCCACCTGGAGGCTCAGGAGGACCAGATCTCGGACTCCCTCTCGGAGGAGCCCCTGGGGGGCCTCAGGGGGCCCCGGTCGGCCTCCCGCCTCTCCCTGGCTCTCTGCCTGGCCCACAGCTGTGCTGCCTACCGCCCCATCCTTAGCCCCAAGGGGAGCAGGCTCCCAGTGCTGCACCGCCAGAGCCCCAGCAACGGAGCTCCACGTCTGGGCTTCCCTGAGCCGGAGCTGGGGGCACTGTACGGAGGTCTGGAGGAGGAAGGGGAGATCCACGGTGCTGCGGCCGATCTAGAGGCCCCTTTGATCAGGCTGGAGGAGGGGCTGGACCAGGCGGAGATGGAGGAGCTGTGGGATGATGTGTACGCTGAGTGCCCCCCGCCACCCCCCCATCAGGTAGACCAGACTAGGGGGTGGAACTCAGAGTTGAACATTCCAGAACACTGGAGCTTCTAACCTTCTAGAATGTTCAGCTAGGGTTAGGGTAAACGGTTATATTCGCGTCAAGGTTCCAAAAAATTCACTAAGGCTGTAAGTGGAACTTCTAACCTTTTTAGAATGTTCAGATAGTTCTCACAGATGGTTCTACCCGTGAAGAGAGAGAGAGAGAGATGAAAGCAGATATTAGACCACACCTGTGCTCTTCATATCTAATGGGAGAGACCACTCTACTCAGCTCAGCTCTGCTGGGCTCCAATACTCCCTCCCATATCCTCAATGATTAGTTGGATAATCTACCTGTCAATCATTTCAATCCCACCTTTACCCTGAGGGTTTACCATGGAGAGAAATGTGCTGTGTGCCTGTGCGTGGGATCCTCTTTCAAGTTCCATGCTGTGTGTGTGTGTGTGTGCGCTCTTTGTCCGTGTCTGTAAGCACATCGTATGACCAGTCAGGTGTGTGTAAGCTGGGAGGAACAGCATGACATGTCGTAATGCGTGTGTATGTGTGTGTGTATGTGTGTGTGTGTGTATGTGTGTGTGTGTGTATGTCTGAGTGTGTGTATGTGTGTGTGTATGTGTGAGTGTGTGTGTGTATGTGTATGTGTGTGTGTGTGTGTGTGTATGTGTGGTTCAGCAGTAACAGCTCCCAGGCCCTGCAGACCTGATCAGTGTATCTGGGTTATGAGTGGAGAGATGAGGCCACTGTCTCCTAACCTGGCCTACATTCCCTCTCACCCAATCAGACCACCTCCCCCTTCAGGCTGTAGCCAATCAGGCCCCTCTCTCCCCTCAGCCCTGGCTCTGATTGGCTGCAGTCTATGACTCAAAGAGCAGACGTGGTTTCTCATTCTACATAGACCACAGATCAAGCCTGTGTGGGGGTAGTATGCAGTACTGTGGAGGCTCCTCCTGGGTAACTGCTGACAGGGGACTGGTCTGCTGGTGTGGTTACACAGGGTGACGCGAATCAAGCACACCCCAAGTATTTGGGTTTTGGTGGATAGAATTGGAGCAAGTTCTGATCTGTTTGTGGGTGTGTTTGTTTTAGTGTGTGTGTGTGTGAGTGTGAGTAGGACAGTCTTGTGTCTGTACAGTGTCTCCTCCAGGCGTGAGTGTGTGTGTATATGCGAGTGTGTGTGTATATGCGAGTGTGTGTGTGTGTATATGCGAGTGTGTGTGTGTGTATGAGAGTGTGTGTGTGTATATGTGAGTGTGTGTTTGTATGAGAGTGTGTGTGTGTGAGTAGGATAGTCTCGTATTTGTACAGTTTCTTCTCCAGGCATAAGTGTGTGTGTGTGTGTGTGTGTGTGTGTGTGTGTGTGTGTAGGATCTGAGGGCCCGCCTGCTCACCCAGGCCCAGACAGGTTCGGGCAGCGTGCTGGACGAGCTAAAGGCCAGACTGGTTCTGAAGGAGCGTCTGTTCCAGGAGCTGCTGTCAGACCGTAGCCGTCAGGCTCAGCTGCACCAGACCCACATCCAGGACCTGCTCAACACCATCAGCACTAGAGACAGCAGCCTGCAGGTACTGGAGGAGGAACACACACTCACACACCTCCTAACACACACACACACACCTCCTAACACACACACACATCCAGGACCTGCTCAACACCATCAGCACCAAAGACAGCAGCCTGCAGGTACTGCAGGAGGAACACACACTCACACACCTTCTAACACACACACACCTCCTAATACACACACACACCTCCTAACACACACACACCCTCTCCCTACCTCCCCCTTACACACCCACCCTCCCACCTTCTCAGGTTCAGAGATAGTTTCCTCTCTCATGAGGCAGTCAGGCAGACCAATAATAAAGGCTTTCATCTCATCTGACCTTGAGCTGTCACCTTCCTCCTCCCGCCCCCTCTCTCTCAGGACTGCTCTGATAGGCTCTCGCAGGTGATAGGCGAGCGCACCAGCCAACTGCAAGAGCTACGCCGGCAGCTGTCGTCACGGGAACGTGAGCTGGGCGAGCTGAGGAGGGAGAGAGAGAAGGAGGGAGGAGAAGAGAGGGAGAGACTGCAGTGCCTGTTGAAAGAGAAGGAGGCCTTCATACAGGTGAACACTGACACACACATACACACACACACACTGACACACATACACACACACACACACTGACACACACACACACACACATACACACTGACACACATACACACTGACACACATACATACACAAACACACACACTGACACACACACACACACACTGACACACACACACTGACACACACACACATACATACACACTGACACACACACACTGACACTGACACACACACTGACACTGACACACACAGACACACACACACACACACACACACACAGAGACACACACACACACACTGACACGTACACAAAGTTGATGTGGAGTGTGTGTGTGTGTGTGTGTTGAACAGGAGCTGTTGAAGAGTCGTGAGAGTGTGTTGAGGCCCTCCTCTCCAGGGGGGGCAGCAGAGCACCTGCAGGACGAGCTGCAGCTGCTGGTGAAGAAGGAGAGAGAGGCCCAGGTACTGCAGGCTCACTGCATCTCCTGCAGACTCTCAGGGAGCAGCACTGAGAGCATTCTAACTACCTTCGTTAACTATCTCTATTAACTCACCTCCTTAACCGCTGTTGACTGCTCTCTCCTCCTCTTCCCTCCCCTCCTCTCTCTCTCTCTCTGTCTCTCTCCCTCTCTTCTCCATCTCTCTCTTCTTCTTGCTTCATTCTGTCCTCTTTTCAATGCTCTGTGTCTTTTTCTTTGTCTCTGTCTCTCTCATCTCCTCTCTCTGTCTTTTTTCCATTCCCCTCTCTCTCCTATTATAACTGTCTTCTATTCCTCCATCCTCGTCAGCTTCTTCTTATCCCATCTCACCTCTAGCTCCTTACCCCCCTCATATAATACAGGACTCTATATAAGAAAGTATCATTATGGAGATCCAAATAGTTAATACACTCATTCAACGTTTCTCTTCTCCTCATATCTCACTCCCTCATCTGAGATTGAAGATTCGCCCTCGCTTACAAACTGTCTCTCCTATAAATCATCTTCTCTCCCACCCATCATATTATCTATCCCTCTCCTATCCAAATCTCTCGCTCTTGTTATAGCTAACTGTCTCGTAGCAGAAGAGGAAGATGATATATGCAGGCCCCTGCGTGAGCATCTACACCTGGTGTAACCAAGCTCAAGAAGCAGGACCCTGAAGCGAGGGACTAGAATTTGGACGTGAATAGGCCCAAGAAGCTGCAACCAGAAAGACACCCGGACCCAAGAGTAAGACGGAAGCGCTGGGTAAAGGCGTCAATGAGAATAAAACAGCTATTGTTGTTGTGGAATTTTAATCTGGAAAATGTTTCCGATATCGCCTCTACACCAGTCATCTTCGAGGTGCACTATTCACCACGACTCGGCACCGCTTCTTAAATCGTGTAAGCCCAGAATACAGTCAAAGTACTATCAAGTATCATGTGGCACACCTCCAATAGTCCCACAGAAAGAGATACAAGAGCCCAACTCGCCTTCTCAATATGCTCCATCTACACTTAAATCTCACTTTTTCACGCCATTAGAAGTCACGTGCTGAGGAAATTACAATACGTCTCTTCTCAGTTGCTTTTTCCGACTGACCACGGTCGTACTGTAATTTCCTCCCGGCATCCTCAGCCTGCAGAAAACAACACGAACCCACACTTCCTTTAATCGGGTTTATTTCGATCCGAGCTCTAGCCAGTACGATCAGACCCATAGGAGAATGACTCGGATAGGCTCTCGACTCTCGATCACTCTCAGATCTGGGACTCTATTAGCCGAATTAAAGCCCTGCTACGCCTCTGCACTTAGTTCCCGTCCCATCTTCGACATCCCCTCCTCCATGCCAAGAGTGATAGTTAGGAAGTGCAGCTGGAGAGAGTCAGAAGTTATACCCGACATGGATCGTGAAATCAGCAGATGATGGAAGACAGGGATAGCGCGCCAGAGAACGGAAACGAAGAGAGGCGAATATCTTAACCAAGAGTCGCTTAGTCAGGACGTACCACACTAGGGGAGACAGATAAAGTGAACACACACAACTCAACACGCACAACAGACAACACACAGGACGCACAACATTAGAAAAGGAGAACACAAATCATAATATCGACACTCACAACAGCAGCATAAGTTGGAATCGGCAAGCGAGAGAGCGCACACGCAAACACACCAACCAAAAACAGTAATCCACACTGCACCACGAACTGTAGTCCATGCAGATCCACTGGACGTCGTTACCTGAACGTGTAGTTCGAGTTATGTTACTGGAGAGCTTTCGTCTGTGTAGCATCATGTGTTTGGTGGGTAGGATGACAGTCAAAATACCTGCGTCATCTTGAAGTATCCGGTCTCTATACCTAACATATTTCTTCCAAGATCCTTCACCGTCGCCAACCATACAACAGACCTTACGAGGGGAGGGAGAAAGAGGAAGGAGAGAGTGAGGAAGAGAGGAAGAGGGAGAGAGAGATCGAGTGAGAGATCGAGAGAGAGAGTCCTAAACAGAGTTTAGGATTTCCTCCACACCGTGGCAACGTGCAACTCAATATATGTATTTTATTTATTAACATTTGGACTGTGAGTGTGCGTGTGTGACTTGCTTTTTGTTTTTTTTATATATATATATACACAAATACGCAACTTGATTTGCGACCTGCCTGTGTGTTGCTATGCAGTGTTGTGTTGTGTACTGTCGTATGTCACACCACCGCGTCAACATTCCAACCTCGTTGTCACGGCGATGCCACATGGTGTGTTCTGAGCGTCGTGTCTTAACAACGCAACATCTTTACCAGTCCATCCATCTCCTCCTTCTATTCTGTCTCTGTCTACAACATCGTCAAATACTCAGTTAGACAAGTGTGGCCAAGCTAGACTGCAACATGCTGAATCTTAATGAAGGGTATTTTAACCTGCTAGTTTGTAGTGCTTTTACAGACAATCTGCTAGTTGATCTGTAGGTCTGAAAGACTTGCTTTGAGTCAGAGAGAAGCTCGTATTAGAGAAGGATAGAGTTAGATGAACTAGCTTCCACTCTCGATGTGGTGTTACCCAGAAGCATATAACATCAGATAAAGATGCTTTTATCCACAGCTAGAGAGAGAGAGAGAGGGAGGGTTGGTTTAGCCAAGCTTGACAGCAAGCATCTTGAGTCTGAAGAAAAATTAGTTTGGCCTGTAAAATAATTCACAACAAATGCGATAATCCAACATTCAGGCCAGATACTGGCTATCACAGAAGTTGGTCCTTTATTCCACCTGTCAATGGACATGGAACTCTA
Source organism: Plecoglossus altivelis (assembly GCA_036571765.1). Lineage (NCBI taxonomy): Eukaryota > Metazoa > Chordata > Actinopteri > Osmeriformes > Plecoglossidae > Plecoglossus > Plecoglossus altivelis. The sequence goes on from BROE01000001.1 coordinate 14,412,197, forward strand.
CTAATCTTTACTTTTTTTGTACTTGAAAGAATGGAAGAAAAAATAAAACCGTTTTTTTGTTTCTTTTTTTGATGGAAGACGATTGTTTATGAATTTCTTGTCTTTCACTGAGGGAGGTTGCTATGGGGATTTGTCAAACTGCTAGCCTGTTCCTCCCCTGTTCCCCTCCTGTTCCCCTCCTGTTCC
>BROE01000001.1:14413132-14436981 GCA_036571765.1 Plecoglossus altivelis
CTCACACACATCACCCCTGCACACACACACACACACACCATTCCTGTACTCACACACCACCCATGCAGACACACACCACCCCTACACACACGTACACACTAATACTAACGTCCTGGAATTTTACCCATAGGAAGTGTGTGTTTCTTGCATGCAACAGTGTGTGTATATAGTGTGTTATTTTTATAGGTTACAAAGAAGGTTTTCCTTTGTAATTCCTGCCATATACAGTCCGTCACACTACACACACATCCACAGTGTGTAGAATATGTGTGTGTGTGTGTGTTCACTTGCTCTACCATGCGAAGATAAAGAGTTCAATACGTTCCGTTAGGAGGGGTGACTTTGGCAGGATGAACTGATTCCACTGGATAGACAGCTAAGGACCAGCCTGTCTCTCTCTCTCTCTCTCTCTCTCTCTCTCTCTCTCTCTCTCTCTCTCTATAACACACTCTCTAACACTCTCTCTCCTTCTATCTCCCTCTCTATAACACACTCTCTAACACTCTCTCTCCTTCTATCTCCCTCTCTATAACACACTCTCTAACACTCTCTCTCCTTCTATCTCCCTCTCTATAACACACTCTCGAACACTCTCTCCTTCTATCTCCCTCTCTATAACACACTCTCGAACACTCTCCTCACCATAACACAGTGTTAAGGTCACTGTTTACCCCTTAGCCTGTCTCCAAGTGTGTTGGCTACCATGCTGAAAGTTACTCGTACGTTTAGCTGAGTCATTGTTTTTGTCCTGGGGTATTTTGTCGTTGGAGTTTCCAGTTTAGTGGAAAGACTGAATATAGTCAGGGCTCGCTTTCTCTCTCTCGCTCTCTGTCTCTCTCCCTCTTTCACACGCAACTCTCTCTCTCACACACACACACACCTCACACGCACACCTCTCTCTCTCTCACACACACCTCTCTCTCACACACACACCTCTCATACACACACCTCTCTCACACACTCACACACACCTCTCACACACATACACACACACCTCTTACACACATACACACACACCTCTCTCTCTCTCACACACACACACCTCTCAGACACACACACACCTCTCTCTCACACACACACACAGAGGTGAGTGTGTGTCGGGGCAGGGCTAAGGAGAGGTTGGACTACTGCTCATGACATAATATTTCCCCTCAGTCGCATGACTATAGCTGGAGTGATTCAGTCCAGGAAGACGAGGGGAGAGAGGGAGGAAAGAGAGAGTACAGTAGGAGAGAGAGAGGGAGGAGAGAGAACAGTAGAGCGAGAGAGGGAGGAGAGAGAACAGTAGAGCGAGAGAGGGAGGAGAGAGAGAGAAGGGGGAGGAGAGGGAACAGTAGAGCGAGAGAGGGAGAGAGAGAGAGAGAGGAGAGAAGAGACTGACAAAGGGGCGGGGGAAAGGCAGACAAGGAGTAAAAACAGGAAGAGAGAGGGAGAGAGAGGGAGAGAGAGAGAGAGAAGGGGCAAGCAAGAGGGAAGGAGAGAGAGAGAGAGGTCCAGTGTGTTCTGCAGACGTGTGGAACATAAGTGGCATGTGAGAACGTGTGTGTGTGGGAGAATGTTTGTGTGAGAGTATGTCTGTGTGTGAGAGAGAAAGTGTGTGTGTGTGTGTGTTCTGATCAGCTGGTTGTTGTGTTCCAGAGTCCAGCAGAAGAGAGGAAGAAGAGGAAGGAGACGATGAAGATGGCAACAGCACTGATGAGTTCACAGACAGCATAGAGGACGATGAGGCCAGAGTTAGCTCCAGAACTCTGATCTCCTCTCAGGTACGACTGCTGCTAACACCAGGCTGCTTCTGCTTGTCTACACCAGCCTCTAACTGTCTTGCTTCATATTGTTCAGTTGTCTAGTTTAACATGGTCCAGGGTATTTTTGTCTAGTTATCTAGGTTCAAGATTTTTAGTGTAATGTTGTGCAGTTAAATGTTAAAGTTCATGTTGTTGAGTTCATGTTTAGTGTGAGTTTTCTTAGTTTTAGAGTAGAGCACTCAGGGTAGGAGAGCAGTTGTTTGTGCTGGAGCAAATCCTGTCTTTCCAACTCATTTCCTCTGTCTATCCCTCTGTTTCCCTCTCATTCCCTTTCTCTCCTTCTCTTTCTCTCCCTCTCCATCACTCTCCTCCTGTCCCTCCTCCCCCCCCCTCTCTCTCTGTCTCTCTGTCTCTCTCCCTCTCTCTCCCTTCCTCTCCCTCCCCCTTTACCTCTCTCTCCCTCTCTTTCCTTTTCTCTCCCTCTCCATCGCTCTCCTTCTCTCTCTCTCCCTCTCTCTTCCTCTCCCCCCTCTCCCTCTCCCCTCTCTCTCCCTTACTCTCTGTCTCTCTCTTCCTCTCCCTCCCTCTCCCTCTCCCCTCTATCTCCCTTTCTCTCTGTCTCTCTCTTTTGACCAACCCCATCTCTTTCTCCCTCCAGCTTGGTGGCGTGTCTGGAGGACCAGGTGCCCCGGCGGTGTCCCAGAAGGCCGAGCGACCCGGGCAGGTGAAGATGCTAGAGGAGATGCACCCCCTGCTGGAGCAAACCAGGTACCTGCTGGTTTGATACACACCTGGTGTAACCTGCTGGTTTGATACACACCTGGTGTAACCTGCTGGTTTGAGATACACCTGGTATAACCTGCTGGTTTAAGACACACCTGGTGTAACCTGCTGGTCTGATACACACCTGGTGTAACCTGCTGGTCTGATACACACCTGGTCTAACCTGCTGGTTTGAGACACCTGGTGTAACCTGCTGGTTTGATACACACCTGGTGTAACCTGCTGGTCTGATACACACCTGGTGTAACCTGCTGGTCTGAGACACCTGGTTTAACCTGCTGGTTTGATACACACCTGGTGTAACCTGCTGGTCTGAGATACACCTGGTGTAACCTGCTGGTCTGATACACACCTGGTGTAACCTGCTGGTCTGATACACACCTGGTGTAACCTGCTAGTTTGAGACACACCTGGTTTAACCTGCTGGTTTGAGACACACCTGGTGTAACCTGCTGGTTTGAGACACACCTGGTCTAACCTGCTGGTTTGAGACACACCTGGTCTAACCTGCTGGTTTGAGACACACCTGGTCTCTAGTCTTTCACACTCCTGTAGCAGATGCTTTCGTGTTTACGTTTGAGGGATTGTTGGAGAGATTCATCCGTTCTTCCTTTCCCTGCAGGAGTGATGTGAGAGAGGAGGCTGTGAGAGAGGCCAGAGAGAGGCCAGGGGGGCTGAGGCTGGGAGAAAGGCCGGGGCTGGGAGGAGAGCATCGAAGCAGGCTGAGCTTGGAGGAGGAAGAGGAGGAGGAAGAGGAGATGGAAGAGGATGAGATGGAGGAGGAGGAGGAGGAGGAGGAGGATGTGGGCGGAGCCTCGCATGGCAAGCGTGGCGCCCCGGGTGTGAGGCTGAGAGAGGGGCGGAGCCAGAAGAGACGCTGCACACGCCCACATTCTCTGGACCTTGGAACTCTGCTGTCCCACCGCCAGGAACACACACACACGGTACCTCACACACACACACGGTACCTCACACACACACACACACACACACACGGCATCTCTCTCTCTCACACACACCCAGCTCCAACGGTACATTCACCACACACGGCACCTCGACACTGACACACACACACACACACAGATCTACTAATACAGTCACTGTACACACACACACACACAGGTATCTTCTCTCACACACACCACACACCACACCACAGTACATTTACACACACTACACCTGGAAATGGTCTGTTTGTTACAGGGGCTATTACGGGCTGTTTTTCCTTAAGCCTCGTGCGTTTAATACAAGCAATGAAATTTGGCTGCTCTCCCGTCTCTCCCTCTCCTCCTCCATCCCACCCATCCCCCACCCTCCCTCTCACCTAGGAGGAGCGCCCTGGCGAGGTGAGAGGCGACGTGGGCGGGTTTTGGCAGCAGGTGGAGGCGGGGCTTCGCGAGCAGGCCAGCCGTCTGCGTGCTGATTTGGCGTTGAGCGCCGACAGTAAAGCAGAGACGCCTGCAGATCAATAGGCTCTGTCTCACGAGGCATATTTGTGCACACCCCCGAAATGTGCAGAGCAGCGCTGAAGGACATCACAGAAGCTGCTGGCAGTGAACACACACACACACATTGTACACACACCACACATACACAACACACACCACACAGACACACGACAACACACACAACAACACAGACACACACACACACACACACACACACATCACACACATCACAACGCACACCTACATCAGACACACACATACACCACACACATAACACAACATACACACACCATATCACACACACACAAATTGCTCACATACACAGCACACACATACACACGAGCACACGCCCGCACACTACACACTCACCACACAAGACACACCAAAACACTGACACCCCACACACACACATACACACACACACATACACATACACACACACATACACACACACATACACACCAAGTCCAACCAACGACACCCCACACCGCAGCAGACACACCACTGACACAACACACAAGCTTCACATCTAACACACACACACCCAGACACACATCACCACAGAAACCACACATAGAACCACTAGACATGACAGAACACGCACACACACGCCAGCCAACCACACACACACACAACACACGACACACAGCAGACGCATTCTAACCACACCAGGACACACACACAGACATACACCACACAAACACACACGCAGACATCAACACAACTCACACATCACACGACACACACACACACCCAACACACACACCAGGACCAACACACACAACTCACACACAACACACATCTACACAACACAACCACAGCAGACACTAAACACTACACACTATACATTAATGCATTGGTCTCTGTGAGATTTCATGCTGATCGCTCTGTGTGCTGACTGCTAACCTCGTGTGTGTGTGTGTTATCCATGTGTGTTAATGGTGTGTGCTAACCTGTGTGTGTGTGTTTCCCAGCGGAGACCTCTGTACCCCAGGCCAGTAAGCAGGTGCAGGTGGACCTGCAGGATCTGGGATACGAGACGAGCGGAAGAAGTGAGAACGAGGAGAGAGAAGAAACTAGCAGCCCTGGTACACACACACACACACACACACACACACACACACACACATACACATACACACACACATACACACACACACAGAAACACACACACATACACACACATATACACACATACACACACACACACACACACACACTCTAACTTGTCTCTCCTCTCCTCCTCCAGAGTTCGATGACTTGGAGATGTGCACAACCCTGTCCCACCAGCAGGACTTCGATGGAGGGGGCGGGGGCTGGTACCATGGCGACGGCAGTGTGGGAGGGGCCTACGAGGAGGTGGATGACTCGGGGCCTGGCTCCCTGCAGCACTTGGTAGAGGACTTGCGATCGCAGTTGAGTCGCTGTCACAAGGTGATCCGTGGGCTGCAGCTACGAGTCCGCTCACTCTCCTCCACCAGCGACTACGCATCTAGTCTGGAGAGGACCCCCCGCAAGGTACTGCACACACACACACACACACACACACTATCATACACACACACATGCACACACACACTATCATACACACACAAACACACACACACACATGCACACACACTATCATACACACACGAGCACACACACACACACACATGCACACACACATGGGACAAACACACTCGCACACGCACACACACACACTTGCACACACACGCACACACTATCATACAGATGGAAAATGGAAAAGATAAGTTCTAGAAAACCCTTCTAAGATACGTTCTAGAAAACCCTTCTAAGATGCTACATAGTCTGACAGTCAGTCTCTATGTTCTAGTTTGTTCTATTTCATTCTAATGTTCTCCTCTCCTTTCTGCTCCTCCCCTCTTCTCCTCTCCTCTTCTCTACCTCCTCTCCCCTACCCCTTCTCCTCTCCTGTCCTCTCTCTCCTGTCCTCTCTCCTCTCCCCTCCTGTCCTCTCCTCTTCCTCTCCTCTCCTCCTACCTTTTCTCCTGTCTCCTCCTCTCCTCTCCCCTCCTGTCCTCTCCTCTCCTCCTACCTTTTCTCCTCTCCTCTCTCCCGTATCCCCCTCCTCTCCTCTCCCTTCTCCCCCTCCTCTTTCCCTCTCTCCTCTCCCACCAGGTGAACTGGGCCTTTGAGGCATCCCCTGTGGCCAGCGGCCTGGAGGAGGATGAGGGCTGGGCCTCGGACAGCCTGGGGCCTCGCCTGGAGCCCAAGCCCAGCCGGGAGCTTCGAGAGCTGGTGTCCCGTGTGGCCTCGCTGGAGGCCCAGCTGAAGAGCTCCAGGCTGGATGGGAAAGGAGGCCTGGCAGAGGAGGAGAAGTGTGCTACCTGGCCTGGGTGAGTGACGGGGAAAGGGAGAAAGAGGGGAGGAGGGAAAGGGGGGAGGACGAAAGGGGGGAGGGAGAAAGGATGCAATGGAGGGAGGAGAGTGGAGGGAGAAAGAGAGAAAAGGTGGAATAGGGGAGAGAGAGAGAATGTTCCACAGATGCGTCCGTGTTTGCTGAGATGGAACGTTGATGGGCGGACTGACCCCTCCCCTTCCTCCCCACACAGGAAGTACAACACCTTGATCCAGGCGCAGGCTCGGGAGCTGTCTCACCTGAGGCAGAGGATGAGGGAGGGGAGGGGGGTGTGTCACATCCTCACCCAGCACCTGGGAGACACCACCAAGGTACCTGCGGGCATGGCTATCTAAGAACAATAAGGGCTAACACAAGCTAGGCTAACTAAGATCAACAAGGGCTAACACAAAGGCTAACACAAGCTAGGCTAACTAAGATCAACGAGAGCTAACACAAGCTAGGCTAACTTAGACTAGTAATCTATGCTAATGAAGGCACGCTAGTATAGACACATGCTAAAACAAAGTTACCACTAGGTAACATACAGTAGAAATGCATAGTTATATTCACATACTGTATACTATCATGCTACGCTAAGTAACATATACAACATGTAGGCTACATGATACAATAAATAAAAAGCTTTATTTTGTTTTTCTCTCTGGTTTTGCCAGGCGTTTGAAGAGCTTCTGAGAGCCAACGACATCGATTACTACATGGGCCAGAGCTTCAGAGAGCAGCTGTCACAGAGCTCTGCTCTGGCACAGAGGGTGGGCACCAAGATCAGTGGACGTAAGTATGGACAACGTCTCTAAAGTCACACGCACACCGGGGCTGCCAACTCTTACGCATTCGATTGGCTGCTGATTCGCGGCAGCCAATCGAATGCGTGTATCTTATGGTGGCTGCGTGACAGTTGGGCTAAGCACACACACGTGTTTAGATGCAGAGAGGTCCTCACATTCAAACACACACTGAGCTGCAGGTATGCAGGGGTGGCGTGAGATGTACGTTCAAAACACACACAGGTTAGCACAGGTTGTCTATTTTATACAAATAAATGACCCAACTATTTACAATGTTCTCTTATCTGGTCACTTTCACCTCTTCTCTTGTTCTGTTCCTCCTCTCTCTCTTCTTCTCTTGTTCTGTTCCTCCTCTCTCTCTTCTTCTTTTGTTCTGTTCCTCCTCCCTCTCTTCTTCTCTTGTTCTGTTCCTCATCTCTCTCTTCTTCTCTTGTTCTGTTCCTCCTCCCTCTCTTCTTCTCTTGTTCTGTTCCTCCTCCCTCTCTTCTTCTCTTGTTCTGTTCCTCCTCCCTCTCTTCTTCTCTTGTTCTGTCCCTCCTCCCTCTCTCTTTCTTGTTCCTGTTCTCCCTCCTCTCTCTCTTCTCTTTGTCTGTTCTCCTCCCTCTCTTCTTCTCCTCAGGTGATCGGGCAGAGCTCCAGGATGATAAGATGGGCCATGAGCTGCGTTCACTGTTTGGTGTGTGTGTGGGTGCTGCATGTGTCAATGGTTGTGTGTCTGTCGTTGTTTGGCGTGTGTGTACACTGTTGTTGTCTCACTGCTCTCCTGATCTCGTGAACATCCATCCTGACAATTCCCAATCCACGCGGCACTAACTCATCTCACAAACACTCAGCGTAACACACTCGCCCACAATCACACACACACACACTCCTTTTCTCTCTTTTTGTCACTCTCACAAACACTCACACACACACACACACACACACACACACACTCGCTGTCTCCTCCTGGCAGCTGCCAGCTCCTCTACATGAGTGTCTGCTGTAGGTCTAAGAGCTGTGTTATTACCAGGGGCACATGCAGCAAAGACACAGCTGTTCTCCAACGTGTTGAAAGAGATCAACTGTGAGATAAACTTCTCTCATTGGCTAACGAGGGAGCCAGAAAAGCTGCGTGTGTATCAGTTGTCGTTTTGCCAAGTCAGCATTGAAGTTGCTAGCTGTTCTATGGCGAGGTTAGCCTATAGCTGTTTAGCTGTATAGCTTGATCTTTTCTGCATGTTAGCTTTGCTTGATCCAAGTTAGCTGACGGTTAGCTTAGCTTTAGCATCGTTGCCCTGTGATTGAGTTAGCTGATAACCTGACCTGACCTCAGTGAGAACCTGGCTTACCTGCCTCCATATGCTGAGAGCCAGAGATGGACAGCAGGCGATGGGTAATCCTCTCTGGGCTGCAGAGAGCTGGGCCTGGAGGGAGGGAGGGAGNGAGAGAGAGGGAGGGACAGGTGGAGGGGAGAGAGGGGTGTGAGAGAGAGAGGGGGGAGGGAGGGACAGGTGGAGGGGAGGGACAGGTGGAGGGGAGGGACAGGGTGACCCAGGGTAGCTAGCTGGACCTAAGAGGCTCAAATGGGCTCCTTCTGCTTCCTCCCTGTCCCTCCCTGTTCTCCTGACAGGGAGGGACGTATGTCACATGAGGTCATGTGATCTCAACAGCTCTCCCTTCCTGAGCTCTTTGAGATCACTGGAGAGGCAGACGAGGAGGACGAGGACGAGGAGGAGGAGGACGAGGAGGAGGAAAGGCAGTTAGATTTGATGCTGTGCTCGTCGGACTGCAACAGAGATTGAATTGCGTTGGATTATACCGTCTGTTTTTTGTTGTTGTTGTTGAAGATTCGTACTCGATCTGTAACAAAGTTGGCGGACGGTGTCCATCCCCTCTGCCTGCCCAGGAGCTCCAGAGAGGAGGCAGGCTGGGGTCTCGCGTCTAGCCCAGATCTGCTGTGCGTCCGTGGGCTTGTGTGGAAGGGAGCATGGCCCCGTTGTGGAAGTCCATGTTGTCTAAGAACAGCCCTGTGTATCGGGACGCTCTGTGGTCGTTCTCGGGGGGAGGGGAGAGGGGCGGGGCCACGGGCGGGGCCAGGGGAGGGGCCAGGGAGAGGATGGCCCTCCGCATGCAGCTGCAACAGTAAGGAGAAACACACACGCGCGCTGACACACAGGGACACACACACACACTGGCACACAGAGAAACACACACACACACACTGACACACAGGGACACACATGCACTGGCACACAGGGACACACAGGGACACACACGCACTGGCACACAGGGACACACACACACTGGCACACAGGGACACATACGCAGGGACACACACGCTTACAGAAAACTCGGGAGCTGTGTCCATAAATGGTGAGAGAAGAACACAAATCAGATATATGATTACTGTCTCTCTCCTCCCTGTGTGTATATGTGTGTGTGTGTATGTGTGTGTCTGTGTGTGTGTGTGTGTGTGTGTGTTCAGGCTGAGTAAAGAACTGCAGCAGAAGGATAAGATCATCGAGTCTCTTCACACCAAACTCCAGCAGCGACCAGACACCCCGTCCAGCTGCCACGCCCTCTCCCAGACCACGGACCAATCAGACCGGACCTCCTTCGTGTCGGACGAATGTCGGACCAATGAGGATCTGGAGCTGTGCTCGGACGTGGATGCCGCCAGCGAATACCAGGAGGAGCAGAGGCAGGGGGCGGGACATGGAACTAGAAGTGCAGGTATGTTCCGGATATCCTCTGTTTGTTTTTCTCCTCATTCAGACGTCTTTCATCCTCCTCTTCACTCTCCTCCAGACCTCCGCCTATCCCTCCCTCCATCCCATGGTCTTAAGTCCTCCAGCAGCTGTCCCAGCATGCTTTGCTCTGCCCCTATCCTGGCCCACCAGTCCAACAGAGGTATGACAGACAGACAGACAGACAGACAGACAGACAGACAGACAGACAGACAGATGGACGGCGGTTGGAAACAAATATTTTCTTTTTCAGCATCTCATTTCCTCCTTTTCATTTCTGTTTTGTTCTCATATGTCCCAACTCGCTCCTCTCCCCTCCCTCCTATCCTCCCTCCCTCCTCTCCTCTTCTCCCTTGTCTCCTCCTCCTTCCCTCCTCCCTCCCTCCTCTCCTCTTCTCCCTTGTCTCCTCTTCCTTCTCTCCTCCCTCCCTCCTCTCCTCTTCTCCCTCGTCTCCTCCTCCTTCCCTCCTCCAGACCTCCTCTCCGGCCCTGTGTCCTGCTCCCTCCCTGGCCTCACCCCAGCCCCTGATCTCTGGGGTCAGCGTGTGACCTTTGACCCCCATCCCAGGGCCATATCTGTCACTGCTTCTCGACAAGAGATGGACTCCTTGCACAGACAGATGAACCAGAGTGAGGAGAGGAGAGGAGGCATGAGAGGAGGGGTGGAGATGAGTCAGAGGAGATGAATGATGGAGGGGAGAGGATGGTGCATGATGAGTCAGAGATGGAGGGGAGGAGAAGGAGGGGAGAGGAGGGAAGGAGGGGAGGAGAGGAGGGATAGGAGATGAGAGGAGGGGAAGGAGAGGAAAGGAGAAAGGCGGCGAGAGGGGGTCTGAGGTGAGGAGGGAGGAATGGAGAGGAGGTAAGAGAGGGGGCTAATGACGAGGAGAGAGGGAGGAGAGGGGGGGAGAGCGAGGGAAGGAGGGAGGAGAGGAGGGGATAGGAGATGAGAGGAGGGAGGAGATGAAGAGGGGAGAGGGAGAGGAGAGGAGGGGAGGAGATGAGAGGAGGGAGGAGGATGAGTAGGAGGAGATACGGGAGGTGAGGAAGTGGTAGGAGGAGAAGTGAAGAAAGCGTAGTGAGGAGATGAATATAAGGCAGGGAGAGGAAGGTGAGGAGAGCGTGAGGGAGGGAGAGGTGAGGGGGAGGGGAGGAGGGAGAGGTCGGGGGGAGGAGGGAGAGGTCAGGGGGAGGCTTTTATTAGGAAGTAGGTTATGATGTTGATATTGCTTCTATGTGGTGGAGACTTCAACTTCCTGGGTTTGACTGTATTTCCATTATGCCCATCGTGTTACACCGGCTTCGCATAGCGGCTCTCATTATTCTAAGATCCCTTATGTCGACTACTCCTCACGCCCCCCCGCACCAGACCCCCTCCACACAGTTCCTGTTTCCATCATTGCAGTTCTAATTGTATAGATGGTGGTATGTCTACTGTCGAAGCCCAAACCCCGGGTCTTGACCTCTAGTGGGCTTGTGCGGACATGGATAAACATGCTTGCAGCAATCAAAAGCTCTCTTGAGTCATATCTCTTCAGGACAGTAACACACAGAGTGAATGATACTTAGAATGTAATCTAGACCATTGATTTAAGCACACGCACACTCGCTTCAAAATAACACTACGTCCAACCATAAGCCCAATTGATGCATATAATGAAATCCTGCGAGCGGTTTTGTTTTGTGTACTGTTCCTGTTGTGCGGCCAGTTGGGTAGTGATGGAGGTAGCACCTGCGGAGGCTCTGCCTGTCTGCTCGCAGCGCTTCTGGACGATCAGCATCCAGCTACTCATATAGAGAGATCTCCGCCTCCAGGCTGGAGGTAGAGGCTGGCTTGCCACATGACGGCGTACGGATCGGGTAAACCGCACCACACGCTCACACACTCACACTACACTACACACACTTCACACCACTAACTACACTACACACACACCTCACTCACACACAGCACACTCACGTACACACACACACACACCTCACTCCACACAACACTATCTCTACTACCACACACACTCATTTCACCACGTACACACACTCACTCACAATTAATTCACTAACACACACTCACTCACACTACCACAACTCACACAACCTTATACACACACACACTTCAACACATACAGCACAGTGCACGACACTGTACACACATATAGACACTACCTACAATGAGCATGGCACTAGGCACTCGAATAAACACTACTTATCTATCATCTACAGTACTCACATCAAACTCGTACACATTCACTATCATGAGACGCCTCAACTTACTACACTCCAACAGACTAGACTATGTATGCACTGACGCGAGCTCACAGCACGCTATATCTACACCTCACACAGAAGACACAGCATTCACTTGTACACTAGATAGACACACAATGATCTTATCTCCCACAGGTCATCTTTGTGGGACTAGTACATATGACGCTCCTCCAGCTGGAGGAGAGGCTGGCTGGCACAGGACGGGACGGAGGTAACGCACACACACTACACTACTCACACTACACACACACATCACGCACACTACACTACTACACCACTACACTCACACACACACTACACACACACTCACTGACACTACACACACACACACACCTACATCACTTACAACCACCACACACAACTACACACACATCACTGACCCTACAGACACCTTCACATAACACCACACACACCACATCAAACACATACACTCAACACACACAAACACACAAGCTACACATCCCACACGGACCAACACACCTGTTTACTACACACACCCAACTACACACTACATGCACACACCACACACTCTACCACACGTACACTAAACACAGACAGATCACCTCACACACACTCACACAGTATACTATCAGACACATAGAGACACACAGACACACAGAGACAACGCAGACACACACACACACACACACACTAACACCACCCCAACTCCACACTACACACACAGACACACACACACACCAACACACACCAGAAACACATTTACTCAAATATCTTCTAATACATCTCCCCCTCTCCCTCCCTCCCTGGCCTCCAGGCGCTCCCACCAACATCTACATCCAGGGCTTGGACTCCGTCAGCCAGCTGTCCAATGAAGGGTTCGACTGCTAAAGGAAGAGAACCTGGCTCTACAGGGACGCCTGCAGGCCAGCGCAGGTACTGCAGTGCAGCTCCCAGCACACCACACACATGACGGCACACATCAGTGTTAGAGCAGGATTAAAGAGGTCTACTTTTTCAATCCAAGAACCCACACAATACCTCTTCTGTCTTTCAACATTAATAATTTGCATTCCTCCCTCCCCTGTCCCTCCCTGCCTTCCCTCCTTCCGCCCCTCCCTTCTGCCATACTCCGCTTGTCACTCCCTCCCTAGTCAACTCCCAACTACCCTTTGTCATCTGAGCCCTACACTCCCTGCTCCTTCTCCATCCCACATGCCCTCCCTCCCTGTCCCTCCCTGCTCCTACACTCACACTCCCTCCCCTACCTCCACTCCCTGATCTCTCCCTTCCTCCCTTGCTCCCTCCCTGTCCAAAACCTCCCGCCTCCCTCCCTGCTCCCTCCTCCCACGCGAATGCATCCTACCTGCCTCCTCCCCTAGTATTCTCAACATTTCCTACCTCTGCCCTTACCCTCACATCCCTCCTTCCTCCCTCCCTGCCTCTCCTATCCCTTTCCTGTCACTCTTCATCTTTCCTCCACCATCTCTCCCTCCTTCCCTTTCTCCCTCACCCTTCTCATCCTTCAACTGCTTCCATCCTCACCACTACTCCCCTACCTCATTCCTCCCCTCCTCCTCCTCCGCCTCCTCCTCTCCCTCCTCCAAAGCGTTCGAGGAACGGACGGGCGTCTGCTGTGTAGCGCGCGAAAAGTGCGGGCCACGCCCGTCTGAAGCAGGCGGAGCTGGAGGCGGGGCAGTGGCAGGAGGAGCTGAGGAGGGTGGAGACCCACAGTCAGGAGCAGAGCCAACACATCCATACTCTGCGACTAGACAGACAGGCCTGTCAGGAGAAAGAGCGAACATACACCACCACACAGCATTGCTGAGGACTGAGAGGAGTGGGGAGGAGGGGAAGGGGAGGAAGGGGAGGGAAGAGGGGGCAGGGAGAGTGGGCAGGGAGGGAAAGGAGGAGGGGAGGGAAGTGGGGAGGGAGTGAGCGCGTGAGAGATAGGTTATTTTCAGCAGTGCCCCAACAGAACACACCACTTGAACTTGTGTAGTGTGTGTGTGTGTGTGCGGTGTGATGTACAGGGCTCAGCAGGAATGACTAAGTGTATATCCTTCCAGATGCTCCAGCAGCACAGGCTTATAATAACCACACGAGCCTGCTGAGACTGCACACCCTGCAGACTGAGCTGCAGGTGTACGACCGTGTGTGTGCCAAGGGGAAAGGTCAGTCCAGATACACCACAGCACACACAGCACACAACACATAGCACACAACACACCACGGCTCAACACACACACACCAAGGCACACACACACACACGTCATTACTGTAACACACACACACTTACATGTTCACACACACTCATTCACACACACACACAAGATTCACACATAACTTCAGAACGCACAGGCATAGATCCACACACACACACTCACATCTTAATCACCACACACACACACAAACAAAAAAAACATTCAGCGACTGCACCCACCCCCACCCCCCATTCACACACACACAAACAAAAACACACACACTCACACACACACAAAATCACACAACACGTTAGCAGCTATGTCCGCTCCTGAAAGCGCGCTGTGTGTGTGTGTGTGTGTGTGTGTGTTGTAGTGTGTGTGTGGCATTTCTACCTGAGTCGAGGCCAGGTGCTGGCTGAGGCTGGGGACTTATCTGGCGGAGTAAAGAACCTGGCGAGCTCAAACTGCAGAACACCTTGCACAGAGAACAGTGCCCCTTAAACAGATGGCGTGCACAAAGGCAACTGAGCAAAAGACTGGAGCAGAGGGAGCGAGTGAGGAGAGGAGGGGGCAGGAGGTCACCCCGCCCCTCCCTCTCATATCACTGCCAAGCCCCCAGAGAGATAACAGCTATCTCTCTACATGGAGTTATACTGCTGCACAGCGTGAGAGAGTGAGGAGAGGATGGAGGAGAAGGGAGAGGGGCGGGAGGAGGAGGAGGCGGGTCAGGGACGAAGGAGGGACGAAGGAGGAAAGAGGGGGGCGGAGAATAAACGAGAGAAAAGGAGGGTAAGGGAGAAGAAGGGAGAGGGGGTAGAGAGACCAAAGATGAGAACGGACGAGGAGGGCGAAGGGAGGGGGGAGGAGAAGAGGAGGGAGGCAGCCAGGAGCGGAGGTAGGCGACGAAAGGGAGGTAGGGGGTGAGGAGGGGAGAGGAGCGGAAGGGAGAGGGAGGGGAGTCGGAGAAGTAAATGGGACAGAACAAAATGGGATGGGGGTGAAGGAGGGGGAGAGGGAATAAGGTGAAAGTGAGAGGCGGGAGGAGGAGTTAGAGAGGAGGAGCGGAGACGTTTGGGTCACAATGAATGACACCTAAACCCAGTTCAATATAATCTTAACCCCAGCTACATTAACCCTCTTGCCTCTAATCCTGCACCCTAGGTTAGAGCTTGGTGTGATGTGTGCAGTGAACTAGCCTGCCTTTGCACGTGTGTATGTGTGTGTGTGTGTTCCACAGACCCGGCCCCATCGCCCCCTGTCAGGGACATAGGGCTGTTTACCTGCGGGTCTCCCTTCATGGCCCCCACCTTCAGTGGCCCCCCTTACACTGGCCCCCCCTACACTGGCCCCTACCCTGACCTGGAGGACAGCCACAGCACAGCCAACGGTCTGACTCGTCTCTGACGTCACTGTCCTACTGTATCCAAAGTGATGGGGGGGGATTTGAAAACCATTAGCGACCTGCAAGATCAATCATGCTGCATAGTTAGCGCCGCCTAGATCTGGTGTTTTTGTGCTATGACTTGACGTGTGAAGTATTCATATTAATGAGTCAGGACTTACTAATTAGTGTTTGTGAGCACTGTTACCTAACAGTAAGTCTGTCAGCCTTGCTACACATACGGAAGCCATAATGTAACAGTCAAAGACTTCCCAATATCCTAACTCCACACTATCTCACCGCTCATCACCTCCCCTCTCCTGCCACCATCCTCTTCCTCATCCCCCTCTTTTCCTCCTCACCCCTCCCCTCCTCTTACCAATCTCTCTCTCCACCTCCCCTCCCTCTTCTCCTACCCCATCCTCCTCCCATCCCATCCACTCGCAACCTCCTCCATCTCTTCCCCTGCTATCTCTCTCCTCACCCCACCTCACCCCCTCTCATCTCTCCCCTCCCTCAACTCCCCCCCCATCTCTCCCTCTTCCCTCCCCCCTCTCAGCACCCTTGGACCCCCCATCTGACCTCGGTAGCGAGGCCGCTCAAAGAGAAAAACGCTCTCTCAACCCAAACGGGCGATCCACGCCGCGGCCACGTCGACGGCATCCAGGCTCCCTGCAGCAGACCAGGTGCTGTAGCCAGGCGGAGCCTGGTGCAACAGCGCATGGATGAGGCTCTCAGCCATCGTGGTGGAGAGCGGACATAGAAGGAGGCTGAGCGATGAGGGGCCGGGGCAAAACAGAGGAGAGGCCCGTTTCATTTAGAATTTTTCAAAAAAAACACGGCTGTTGAAAATGAGTCCAATGTTCTAATTTGATAGAAACGCAAACATTGCACTCAGTTTAATCAATAAACACTCGATGGTAAACAGGACGCCTACCAAAGTCAATGTGTGCGTGTGAGTTTGTGTATGCGCGTGTGTGTGTGTGTGTGTTGTGGTGCATGCTCTGAGAACATACGTATGCGTGAAGGAGTTTGCTGTGAACACTTAGGACCATATGAGAGCACAACGCCATCCACTCGTCAGGCCCAAAGCGAGAACCAGTACGGTGTTTCTGACCTCAAACACAAGACCCATCTATTCTCCCACCCACTGGAAAGACAACACCACAAAGCAACCCTGACTCCCCAGCATCAAAGCGCTCACCTGCCATACAAAAAACAAAAAAAACCCTGTAAAGGAAGGTGGCAAGAGAAACTCCAAAACTGGGAGGAAAAAGGGTTGTGGAGGCAACATAGGCTTGGGAGCTAGAGTGCCTGGGCACGAGAGAGGAGTGCAACGGAGGAGGCTGGTGACAACGGACGGCCACTCGCAGGAGGAGGGTGAGGGCGATAGCTGGATGAGGTGGGGGATGGGGGGAGGAGGGATGAGGAGGGAACTTGGGGGGAGAGGGTGGGGAGAGGAGGGTGGGGAGAAGCTGGGGGGAGGTGGGGACGAAGCTGGGGAGGAGGGCGTGGAGGCTAGAGATGGAATAGGGGACTTGGGGGGGGCGATATACATATAGAGAGATGGCTATTTTCTGGCAAAAGTCTACTCAGAAAAAATCAAGCGTGTGATAGTGAGGACTTACAATACAATACTAACCTGAAATGGTTGTGTGTGTGTGTGTGTGCACGACACAATGTCTGTTGCTTGGTGTGTGATCTGCTGTGTGTGTGTGTCGCCGTGTGTGTGCCGCTGTGTGTGTTGCTCTGTGAAAGAGTCTAGGAACCGACAGCCCATGAGCAGGTAGAGCTTGGTTTCTCTGAACTACTGCGCATGCGCGCAGAGGAGGCAGTCTGCAGGCGACGCGTGATTGAGGTCTTCAGGAGCAAAACCCCCGAGAAACAGGAGAAGCAATTGAACACTTCAATAGTCCAACAGCGTACGTACCTGCCATGTGTGCCACACTGTGTGCTGTAGTACCTGTGTAACCTGTGGTGTACCTTACGCTGTTGTGTCTGTCTGTGTCACCTGTGGTGTGTGTGTAACCTGTGTTTAACCTTTGTGTGTACCTGCTGTGTGTGTGTGTACCTGATGTGTGTAACCTCTGCTAGCTGTGTCTGTGTCCAGTGTGTGAGTGCTGGGTGAATATATACCATGATGTGTGTAGTGTGTCTGTTTAGGTATGAGAATGATGTGTGATGTCTGTTAGGTGATGGTGGCTATTTGTGTGTGTATAAATGTATGTTCATGAGCTGACATCTTAATCATCCTTACTGTGCTTGATCACCACAGTGTCTCGACACGAATGTGCTGAAGAAAGCACAAACGCCAACCTGGAGGTACGGTGCTCTCTCTCTCATGCTACACCTCTATGCACCTCTATACACCTCTATGCACCTCTATACACCTCTATGCACCTCTATACACCTCTATACACCTATGTGCACCTCTATACACCTCTACACACCTCTATACACCTCTATACACCTATATGCACCTCTATACACCTCTGTACACCTCTATACACCTCTCCACACCTCTATGCACCTCTATACACCTCTGTACACCTATATGCACCTCTATGCACCTCTATACACCTCTATGCACCTCTATACACCTCTGCACACCTCTATACACCTCTATACACCTATATGCACCTCAATACACCTCTATACACCTCTATGCACCTCTATACACCTCTATACACCTCTATGCACCTCTATGCACCTCTATACACCTCTATACACCTCTATACACCTCAATTCACCTCTATACACTTCTGTACACCTCTATGCACCTCTGTGCACCTTTATGCACCTCTATACACCTCTACGCACCTCTATGCATATCTTGAGATATCTGGAGACTTCTAAAGACATCTGGAGATGTCTGTAGACTTATCTGTGTCTTGTAAAGTCACTGTTTTCTGACTCATAGTGTTAGACCTTGTTGTTGTTGTCTCTATGGACACCTAGCCTGTCTGTCTGTCTACATGTCTGTGTACCTGTCTGTCTCACCTGTTCCTTCATCCTGTGTTTTCTGCCTTTCCACCCCCTCTCCTCTCCACCTCCTCCACTCCTCTCCTCCTCCTCTCCACTCCACTCTCCTCCCCTCCACTCCTCCTCTTCTCCTCCACTCCTCTCCACTCCTCCTCTCCTCTCTTCCTTCCCCAGAAGAACGAGCTCAGGCTCTCCTCTTTCAGCTCCTCCTCCTCCTCCCCCTATACTGGTAACATTTAGCCGTGCCCTGGCCCCTGGTTCTGGCCCCTGGTTCTGGCCTCTGACCCCTGACCTCTGACCCCTTATATACAGATCAACTGATCTTCTGGTACTAATTGGTAGGGACGTTTCAATTATCTCTGGACAGTACCACTAGTCCCTCCTGTCTGGTTCTGTTCACCTCTTTGGGATTTGGGGAGAAGTTCAGAGAACCAGAACCAGGGGCAGGTTCCACCGCCAGAACCAGGGTTCTCCCAGGGCTGGGGTTCTCCCAGGGCTGGGGTTCTCCCAGGGCTGGGGTTCTTCCTGTTTTGGAAATGCTATAACATCACTGCTTCACCATCCGCCTAGTCACCTAATCGCCGCACACTTGTCATGGAGTCCAAATATAACTGTTTGTTCGCCGATTTAACCGAGTCCAGATATAACCATGTTTATCTAGAAACACCCCTCACACCATGTTAGATTGTCGGATTAAATTAGACTGTTGTGAGTGAGTATGTATGGGTGTGTGTGTGCGTGTGTGTGTGTGCGTGTGTGTGTATGTGTGTGTGTGTGTGCGTGCGTGTGTGTGCACGCCGTCATCCCAGTGGCCTTGCAAGCAGGTCTCTCTAGGACAGTGTTCATAAACAGTCTTTAAACAGCCTGGAAACCCTGTCCTTCAACAGCCTTGCAGTCGAATGCAATTAGGTCATGAACACACACACACTTCACCCAGCGACACA
Organism: Plecoglossus altivelis; assembly: GCA_036571765.1. Classification (NCBI taxonomy): domain Eukaryota; kingdom Metazoa; phylum Chordata; class Actinopteri; order Osmeriformes; family Plecoglossidae; genus Plecoglossus; species Plecoglossus altivelis. The sequence continues at coordinate 14,432,743 of BROE01000001.1, forward strand.
AACAAACAGCAGATGTGTGTGAGTGTGCTTGTGTTTGTGTGTGTGTGTGTGCGTGTGCTTGTGTGTGTGTGTAGGGAGGGTATTTTGAGCTGGAGAATGCGTAGCCTGAAATGCTGTGTTTGCAGTGTGACCTGGATCCATTTTCATCTCACTAACATTTTGGCCGTGCTTTCACTTCTACTATTGTGTGGGCCTACCAGGCAACAACAGTTACAGTGAATGACTCCTCTCCCTTCTCCGTCTCTCCCCTTCCCTCTCCCTCTCCTCTCCCTTCTCCTCTCCCCTCTCTCAGTTGAAGAACCAGGAAGTGCTACTCGGGAGAGGCCTACTGATTGGGGTTTCCTGAAGCTTGGCGTCGCCCCCGAGGTTGCCGTGGCGACGGGGAGGAAGCGCGGTAGCCAATGCCTGCTCGAGGCCGTGACCTGTTAGGAGAACCAGCCTCAACACTACGACCTCAGAACTTTGACCTTTGCACCAAGATAGCCAAGACTCCACCCTCTTTAACCCTTCACAAACCTCCGCCCCCCTCACACACACCTGCCTTACCTACTCTACCCACTGCCAATACTTTGACTTCTTGCCCCCCGTCTTTACAGATACACATCTGTTGCCTTACCTACCCCTCACCTCCCTCCTCTCTCCACCCTCTCTTCCTCCATCTCTCTCTCACCTCTCTCCCCACCCTCCTCTCCTTCCCCCTCCTCTCCTCCCCTCCTCTCAATCCTCATACCACGCTTCCTCTCCTCCTAACCTGTGAACTTCTCTCTCTCTTCCTACTCCCCATCTCTCTCTCTATATATATCAAACTGGCCCTGAACCTTACAAGTACCGCCAGTCCCCCTCCGGCTCCCCTCTCCCCCCCTCAGCTGCAAGCTTTGGTGTCTGTGATTGGTCCAGCGTGTTGCATCCCCATGGCGACCGCTGGAGCATACAGATGAGGGGTTGCGTCGGGTACGTGTTTCTGGTGGTCATAGGCGATGTGTGTGCCCAGGCCTGCGGCGCAGATGGAGCATGGTAGAGGGTTTGCTCCTATGTGCGGTCTCAGGTTCAGTTTTCTGGGTACGCCCGGCTTGATGTGTGGATGGGAGCAGGCAGCAGAAACTGACCTGAATCAGCAGCGTAAGGAGAGGCCTGTGCCCACAGCCAGACAGCCCTGACCCTCCTCTCCTCCACCTCCTCTCATCCCTCATCCACCTTCCTCTCCTCCTGACCTGTAGAACTTCTCTCTCTCTTCCTACCTCCCCCATCTCTCTCTATATATATATACTGGCCCTGAACCTTACAAGTACCTCCCCCCTCCCGCTCCCCTCTCCCCCCCCCCAGCTGCAGCTTTGGTGTCTGTGATTGGTCCAGCGTGTTGCCATCCCCATGGCGACCGCTGAGCATACAGATGAGGGTTGCGTCGGTAACGTGTTTCTGGTGGTCATAGCGATGCGTGTCCTCCAGGCTGGAGCAGATGGACATGGTAGAGGTTGCTCCTATGTGCTGGTCTCAGGTCAGTTCTGGTCACGCCCGGCTTGATGTTGTGGATGGGAGCAGGCGGAAGAAACTGACCCTGAATCAGCACGTAAGAGGAGCCTGTGCCCACAGCCAGACAGCCTGAGAGGACAGTTTGAGTGTTCATGCATGTCAACGCACGGCCTGTGAAAGGAATTGTAGTCAAACAGACACACGCATTTCATACTGCACCTGTAACCTGTCCTCTCCCTTCCCCCTACACACACACACACACACACACACATACATACACACACACACACACACGCACACACACACACACACACACACACACGCCCACACACCCACAGACACCCACACACGCACACACACACACATGATCAATCTCTTGGGAGAAATCTCCTATGCTGAACTTTGACTGCCACAGAAATGCAAGTTTTCCTCCTTGTGGCTCCTGTTAAACAGACTTTAAGTCCAGAGACATTCAGAATCCTAGCAGACAGTGAAGGAATGTGTGAGAACGGACTCCTGCCTGTTCCTCGTGAGGAACCGTCTCTCAGCCCTTAGAACACTGGCTAGCAGAACCTTGGGCCGGTTCCGTTTCTGCCCCTGTTCCCTCCTCTCCGGGTTCCCTGTTTATTTTAGACCCCATGTTCTGAGAGGACTGGATTGGTGGAACCCAAGGGCTCATGGCTCTATCTAGCCCTCTGATTGGTTGGATGGAGTTGCCACCATTTTGTTTTCACCTGTCCGGTTTATTCAGCCTGTGAAGGGTCTGGGATAAGGAGCTAGGCAAGTGATGCAGGGGTAGAAATGGAACTGGTCCAAACACATTTTAACGCTCCTTAATAGGACGTTTCTGTTGAGCATGTGCAATAATGACCTCGTTTTATGGAATGATCATAGTGCACCAGCTTTCGTTTTTCGCCCATGACACTGGAACTGAATTATTTACAAGGCTAAATGACCGTCAGTGCAATATTATGCTACTCTTTACTCTAGTACTACTGACTGAAACGAAATGTAGTTGTTTTTTTTCTGCAGTGTTAATGCATGAGAAGACTGTTCAAAAGGATGATTCAACGTTTTTTCTGTTTTGTTCGCGGAACATGGGATCACCAATACTTGCCAAAGTTTGAACTTTGAACGCTGCTCGTTTAGCTCGTTTTGCGCAATCCATGAAAATGACCCGCCTTGGTGGTGACGGCGCTTCGCTGTCACCGTCACCTTGGCAACCGAGACCATCCGCGACATCGTGATGGCGACGTGTGATCGGCTGCTGGCGCAAAGCCAGTAGGACCGGAGACGGTAACCGTTAGACAGTTTGGTTCAGTTCATGTTAGACGTTTGCTCTTAATGAGCAGATTTTGACGATCATCGGACCAAAAATATGGATCTGAATTCCACATTCTAAAATGTTTTTGTTTTTTTTCCAATAGTAAGGAGATTAAATAGTGAGGAAATTCTGAAAAGTATTTCGTTTGGTTTTCGGGGTGTTATTTCCCCATGGTATTGGCAATAAACGCTATTGTAAACGTAAACTAGAGGTTAAAAACTTTGGCAGGCTACTGGTGGGACCAACGTTCAAGAATTGGCGATTAGTGATGAGTAGTCACGAGGTATTAATCCTTGGTGTGTGATGACTGTCCCGTATTGTATAAAACGCCACTTTTATGCTGTAAATGACACGCATTTTAATTCATTGTTGGGGTTTTTTGTGTGTGTGGATAATCATATTTACAAATCTTTGCCGTGTGCAAAGTGGAATACCTGGGTAGCTGTGCAATAGCTATGCATTACATATCTCCTTTATTTTGATGTCAAACATCATTGTATTAAGATATTTCTTTCGCTTATTTGAGTGCATTTGTTTCTGCTGTGTGTCATCATCCATTGTGTCGTGAACACTGAAGTCATCTTATAATCAAGTCTCCTATCTGTCACATGCCTTTTCATTAGGAGTGCCACAGACGAGCACGGAATTGAATTGTTACGCCCAAATATAAACTATAATATCGCTGCTTCGCTTGCCTTTAAACTTCGCTTAGGGCGTCGCCTCTGAGGTTTGGCCGTCGCCTCTGAGGTTTGGCCGGTAGATACAGGCCTTGACACCAGTGTTTGGCGTTCGCCTTTAGATAGACCTGCTGCAGAATGACTGTAGTTAACACCAAGGTCTTGTTTGCGCTCTATTCAGTTCAAAAATTCCTTGAGGAAATGGCCAAACATTTGATTATTAATCCTCTCAAATCAAATTCGGTTGAGTTATTTTCTAATGGGATAAATGACAACTATTTCTGAGAGAGGTAACGTTGTACCAAAGCTGAAACTGAATCCATTGATTAGCAGGCTTGTGCTTGAGATGGGGATCAGACGGTGATAGCCAGAGCGTAAACAATGCCTTTTTAAAATGGTTTAAGGAACCACAGTTATATAAAGCTGTGTATTGTTGGGCCTGGCGTGTATTTGTATATAGTATTAAAGGCAAAATAGAGACGGAAATGCGGTTTTATGAAATTCTGGAAGATGAGGATGATGATGATGAAGAGTTAAGACTGAACTAGAATGCCGATACAGTGTTCTAGTGTGGATCTTGTATCAGATGATTGATCGCCCAACACGTGTGTGTTGTATTGGCACAGTATAATCAAACAACGGCTTCTGAGATTCAAAACTATGTAATAAAAATATTCAAAAAGTACACATCGCGTGTGCATTTTTAGTGGATTCAATAGACGCATTATGATAAACCAAACACAGTCGTATGTGCGCCTTTGGGGGGGG
>BROE01000001.1:14440980-14454592 GCA_036571765.1 Plecoglossus altivelis
TGAGAGGATGAAGTGAGAGGTGAGAGAGGGTGGAGGGAGAGACAGTTACAGGAGAGTGTGCGAGAAAGAGCAAGACCAGAAGAAAGAGAAGGTCAATACAGTCTGTATCAATACCTAACCTCAGTACTATACTATGTTTTGTACAGCTTGAGATCAAGGCCTGACTCAGTCAGAGAAAGTGTGGAGTTTAGGTTAGAGCAGAGGGTCTCCCAGCTGCGGCCTCGAGGGCCGCTTCCTCGAGGGCCGCTCGTCCTCGAGGGCCGCTGGCCTCAAGGGCCGCTGTCCGAGAGGCCGCTGTCCTCGAGGCCGCTGTCTCGAGGGCCGCTGTCCTCGGGGCCGCTGTTCCTCGAGGGGCCGCTGTCGTTACCTCAAGGTTTTAGCTGTTTCCCTGCTCCAGCACAACTGATTCTAATGAATGAGCCATTACCAAGCTCTGTGGAAGCATTCATAATGACCCTTATTAGACTCAGGTGTGCTAGAGCAGGGAAACATCTAAAACCTTCAGGACAGCGGTCCTCGAGGACCAGGATTGGAGACCCCTGGGTTAGAAGGCAGCCCCTCATGTGTGGCTGTATGGCTCACCTCTGAGGGGTCATGGATCCACTGTCCGTCCACAAAGAACTTGTACTGGTGCTCTCCCTCTGGCAGGTCCAGGATCGCCACAAAGTCGTTGTGGCTATGGACAGACAGACAGACAGACAGAAAGACAGACAGATTCAGACAGACAGACAGTCAGAGAGACAGACAGACAGACAGTCAGACAGAAAGACAGACAGATTCAGACAGACAGACAGTCAGAGAGACAGACAGACAGACAGTCAGACCAACAGAAAGACACACAGACAAACAAACAAACAGACAGATTCAGACAGACAGACAGACAGACAGACAGACAGACAGACAGACAGACCAACAGAAATACAGACAGACACAAACAAACAGACAGATACAGACAGATTCAGACAGACAGACAGACAGACAGACAGACAGACAGACCAACAGAAATACAGACACAGACAAACAAACAGACAGATTCAGGCAGATTCAGACAGACAGACAGACAGACAGACAGACAGACAGACCAACAGAAATACAGACAGACACAAACAAACAGACAGATACAGACAGACAGACATCAGGTGTGTTGGAAGGTGGAACAGGGAACCATCTAGAACATTCCGTAGAGAGGGTCTTGAGGACCAGCGTTGAAGGCCCTGGAGCCAGAGGGTCTGTACCTCTTGTTGAGGGGAATCTTAGTGTTCCAGCTGTTGAAGGACCCAGCGATGTAGACCTCCTTCCCCCCCCCGGCCCAGCGGATGACAGTGGGCCGTGCCTGAGGGCCGGTCTTCACCAGGTCGTCCAGGTCTGGGGTGAACTCTTTCTCTCCCAGCGTCTGAGGGCACAGATAAGACAGGTTAGAGGGCAGGGCACAGATAAGACAGGTTAGAGAGCAGGGCAGAGGGCAAGGCAGAGGGCAGGGTAGAGGGAAGGGTAGAGGGAAGGGTAGAGGGCAGGTTAGAGAGTAGGGTAGAGGGCAGGGCAGAGGGCAGGTTAGAGAGCAGGGTAGAGGGAAGGGTAGAGGGCAGGTTATAGGACAGGTTTGAGGAACTGGGATGAGGGTGTCTCTTCAGGGGCCAGAGGGTGAACTGGGATGAGGGTGTCTCTTCAGGGGCCAGAGGGTGATCTGGGATGAGGGTGTACCAACCTTAGATTCAGGCCCGTGCGTGTTGAAGATGTTTGGGTCGTCAGTGCTGTCCACCATCTTGCTGGGCTCGTGGTCCTTGTGGCTGCCTCCACTGTCGGACCGATGCGCTTTGGAGCCATGGCGATCGCCCGACATGCGGTCGCTGGTATTACCCATGATGCCTCACTCTTGTGTCCCAACCTGGGCCACTCCAAGCTGACAGGAACCACCACTGTAAGGTCACGGTAAAAGGCTGGTTATCTTATGGAACAAATAAGGACTGCCCTCACAGAGGAGTTCTGGACTGTCTCCATGGAGATGGGTCTGATGTTTGGAATCACTTGATCGCCAAGATTCTGAAGCAGACTCTCCTTAACCTTAAACGAGGTAGATCATTTCATACTAACACCAGCCTTGCATTTTACAGATGTTTCCCTGCTCCAACACACCTGACTCAAACCCATTCATCAGAACCAGGTGTGTTGGAGCAGGGAAACATCGAAAACATTCAGGGTGGCGTGTCCCTGAGGACCGGGGTTGATCTAGAAAGAAAGGCTGATCTAGACCTTCATTGCCGAGCTACAAGACGACAGAGAAACATTCATTTCCAGCTTTGACTGTAACATATGATTAACTCTTGCTAGTTCGTATCAAGCTGAGATAAATACAATAACAGAGGCGCGTCATCAGATAATCGCGTGAATTAGCCTTCATCAAATAGCCTCACATTTAGTCAGTTAAATTGGTCGTGTTATAACGTCAAGTTAGCCAGGAGGACAGCTACTAGCTAGCCGGGTGCAACAGAACAGTTAGCTAACTAGCTAGTGTGATCATAGTTCATAGCTTGCATTGCCAACTGCTTTCATTTGCTTACCTTTGATACATTAACCACAGTACCAACGCCCACACGACGGTCAATTAATGCGACGTAGATTTCCGACTAGCTACGAACTGTATATTAACAACAATCAATTCCTATCAAGTGAACAGTAATGTAGCAAAAGGTAGCGTAATATAAACTCGTAGATAACGACTGAGATTCCGTATCAGTGTTTGAAGTCTTAGCCTACTTATCGTTAGTGTACGCGGTGTTTCATGGACCGGAGCGTCGCTGCCCTTGTCAACTTAGTAGTGCTGGGAATATTTTTAGACAGTTCTTGAGCTATACTTGAGCTATACTTGGGAGTGTTGAATTCCAACGGATGACATTTACGATGAACATAATAAATTGTGTTATAACCTCAATCGTTTGAAAATTACAACTACTCACCACCTGAAATGATGTCTTGTTTGTTTTTAAGTTAGAGTCCTTCTAGTCAACTTTGTCAACATCAACATTTTTCCTGTCTGTGCTAATCGCCAACTATCCTACGGATGCCCCGTTAGGACATTTCATTCGCACATTGTGAAATCAGACAAGTTCACGGTCGACGTTTTTTTCAAGGTACTGTTTCAAATGTTTTTGTTCACGCATTACGAAAAATATGACCAATTTATTTCAAAGAGAAGGTGAAATTAAATGAAGATGATTTATTTCCAAACATGTGAATTAGACGTGGAGCCATTGTCGACCGAATGGGCCATAATTTACGTCACTTGATCCAACACGTCAGTTTTCATCTTCAGACTGGTCATCCTTTAAGTGAATTAAACATAAACGTTAAAAAAAACGTTAAACCATTCATTCATTGACACCACATATTAAACGATCAAATCGACATTCTAACTATAGACAACTCATCCGTCAAAAACGACCGAGTAAGACTCTGCTTGTGAAAGTGTAGGACAATCATGTCACCACAAGCATCTACAGGCAGGCTATGTAGACCTAAATCAGCGTTTAGCCACGTGCGTATAGGGAAAAACTATTCTGAGAGACACAGGTATCCGGTAAAGAATATATAAGTGATCTTGTTCATAGTTCCGAGCTTCAAACGACGTTTTAACACTCACGGAAACCGCCGTCAACTTCATGTCCATCAGATTCTTCCAAAGACTGTGAATCCGATGAACAAACTCATCCTGGATGGTACCGATACTGACACCGACAATACCCCCCTGGTCCTCGCGACCAGACGCTCTCTCTCCTCCGCAGTTGCTCGGCGTTTTCCTCTCGTCTTCATCGCCGTTATCATCGTTTCCGTCTGAGTCGCTGGACCCTGACTGTGTCAGGTGAATGGACACTACCGGTGTCATCTCTGTCTCGGGTTTGGATGTGTTCTCCTGAGACAGAAAGCGACTCTTAGGATAGTTTAGCAATGGTATGTCACTTATAAGCTTACTTTGTATATACTTGAATTTTGCCTGTGGATGTTAAAACGGACACTTTACTTTCTCTGGCAATGGCTTCTTCGTGGTCCAGCCCTCTGCCTTAGATTCTGGTTCAGGAGATATGTGCTAAATAAAAAAAGGAGTTGGACATTTTTGCATTGGATCATCAGTGTTGTCGTTTAGACAACACATGATGTCTATGTTGTTGTGTTAACATGTTGTCGTTTAGACAACACTGAGGACAGGCCTATAATCTTTATAGTGTGGTAGAAAGTTATAACTATTGTCATAACTTTTTGATGTCATCACTAACAATCCTCTGAACTTTGGTCTTGCTGCTAGGCTTGTATGTTTCTCTTCTGCAAACAGGTTCACAGTCTTCAACTGTCCATTTCATTTTGCCCATATCGGATTTCCTTCTGTTTTGTGACTCCTGGGTTACAGAAAGAGTGTGGCTTTAGTTGGACATTTTAAATCCTTATCCCAATTTAATGGAAACAGAAATCTTACCATGAATTTAGCAATTCACTCGGAATTCGTGGACCCGTGTTTTGAAAACAGCCTTGTTTAATTTTGAACATTCTGTATTCGTGCGCGTCTTATAGATTCCATTCATTCATATTTCACGCGAGAAAAGCACATCTGATTACGTTGAAAGTCCAAGACAACAATTATGCCTGGACTAGTGTCATGGCCGTCATGCTGGTATTAATTGCTAATTATATTTATTCCAAAATCAGCATCACACAATACAACATAAGCTGTAAAGTTTATATATAGTATGTACTTGTACATAGGATGAACCAACTAGTAGTCCATTGTACATGCAAGGCACTTCCGTTCACGAACACAAGATGATGCTGTAAACTCATTTCTTTTAATTCAGTTATTTGGCCAAGCGGACTACGATTTGTGGCTCTTCTATTAATTGTATTTACCCGTGTTTATTAAATAAAATAGATTTTATTTTTTATTTAATTTCAATTTAAAGTGAATTTGAATTTCAATTAGAATTGTTTATGCACACGATTGTGGAAGAACTACGTATTTCAGAGAAAAAAAATGGCTAGGACATGAATTTCCGGTGAAGTTACAAACGTGGTTGGTTGCAGTGGGCCATTACCTTAAAAGACGTTACAAACTGACTTTCAATAACCACAACAAGTTATGTAGCCTTAGCTATTTATGTATCTGTTCACATTAATGACTAGCAAGCAAGATGACAATTGGATAGTTGAGTACGTTATAATGTAGCTCAAAATCATCAACTAGCTAGTATAGCTAGCTCTAATGTAACGGCTCGAATCTGTTTGATACCTAGAGCTAGCTACTTTTACCGTGTGAGTTAGCCTACAGAAAGCTAAGCAACCTTTGTCATCTTCCTTCTTGCTTGAACAGCAGAAGTATAGAATCTCGCACACATCGTTCATTTTTATTTGGGGAAGATTATCTAATGCTAAACCTCTGGAAAAAACTGAATTTGGTAAGAGAACGTAAATGCTAGAGCTAACTTCCGGAAGTTGCTGTTTTGTGCCAAATGAGGAAGTGAAAACAGTCATTAGCCCAAAATGCTTAATTAAGTAAGGATTGATTGAAGTAACTAGGCCCATTTAAAAACAAGGTGTGTGGAAAAGAGAGGACTATTTAATTTACTTTCTTGAACAAATAGTGGTGAAATTAAAGGGTTTGGGCTGGACAGAAAATTGCTAGAAATGCAAGAGGTAGAATTGTAGTCTATTCTTAATCCTGTTCAGATCTACATCAGATTTGAGACTTCTACAAAAAGAAGAGAGGATTTTAAAAGAGAAGTGCGGTTGTAAAGTAATTAAACGCGTCTCTTCGCTTTGGAGCAACACTGTGATCTCTGCTGTGATTGGTGGAAACAAGCGCTCCGTTTGCTTGACAACCAGAAGCAGCGGAAACATCCAGCAAGCCGCCACAAGACAAGTGGACAATATTGGATCGGAACAGGCGTAACCCCGCCGACACGTCTTGACAGCGTTTCTTAACGCCACAGAGGCGTATTTGAGCAGGATATATTCAGCTCATGCATTAGTAGACTGGTGAGTCTTTTTTGGTTGGTTTGTAATAGCAAGCTTTTGCGTGGAAAGGGAACGCTTAGCGAAGCTTTCCACACCCACCCAGCCTGCCTGCTAGCCTGCCTGCCTGCTAGCCAGCCTGCTAGCCTGCTAGCGGATGATGTCTGTCTCCCAGTGGCCTGGAAAGCCAATTCCTTGTGTTCAATCTGTCATGACTATTCAGCTCGATGCTCTAGACGAGCCAGACTTCATCATTAGCTAGTCGTTAGTTTATCTAGTACTGGATTTAAAAAAAAAAAAGATGTACATAGTCTCTCTCTTGGAAATATAACCTTCTTGCCCGTTATCTAACTAGCCAGCTAGTGGCTAATCCTCTTATGTTGTGGATACTCGAAAGCTTGTGTTTATTAGCTGTCTTGTCAGCGGCTAGCTGCGTGTTTTAACTGGACCCCACCCAGACCCAGTACAGCTACCGAGCTACAATCTTTGCTCAGAGACAAGTCATAGATTACACGCTGATAAACTGAAGATGCCGATCAGTTCGATGTCCAGTCATTGTCTTCGGCGTGAATGTATGAATGAATGAATTGTAAAGAGTTCACGTCGTAACGTTATGATTAACCAGAATCCCATGTCCACCATCTGATTGAGGATTATTATTACATAATTGAAAGCACCGTTTTACGTAATTGGATTATCGCTAAACTGCAGACATCGTCTCGTCCCTGTATGTAGATGGTTAATGATCTAGTACAGAGCAGGAATAATGAGATCTGGGGGCATTATCGGGGTGTTGACGTCTGCATCTGGGGTTAGGTGTTTAGTATGGGATGTTTTCAGAGAGGGATTTGACACCCAGACAAAAACTGTTTCTGTACTCAGTGAAAGTAACGTTTGTTAATAGGATTAATAGATTAATGGTCAGTGCATGACCGTACAGGACTGTCTGGGTCGGACTTTAGTGTGTTCGCTCTCTATGAATGGCTCATTGAACAGTATGCTGTACATCTGGACCTGCCTGTGAGACGATGAACTGGGATTTTTTTATTTTAAAGAAGGTGAAAACGTTCCTAAAGTAACAGTCGAGTGCTGAAAGATCGAGGCTGAGGATCACACTTAAAACATCGTTAGCTACACATTGAAATGCAGCCGTGTTTTATTTCCGTTTGAGTCAGTCAAGAAATAAACATGTTACTGACATCTTGTTAATGTTATTGTTGTGTTGTTTGGGTGTTTATCTTGGTTTAAATAGCTCTACAGTTCAAAGTGTGACATCGCTAATTAAAAAGACGGAATACAAACACAAACCATTCGAATCCTTCGCTGCAGCCCGTGGTCGCCATGACAGCGGAGGAGATCATCAACGTGAAGGAGGTGGAGATCATTAAGGTCATCCTGGACTTCCTGAACTCCAGGAAGCTGCACATCAGCATGCTGGCACTGGAGAAAGAGAGTGGAGTCATCAACGGCCTGTACTCTGACGACATGCTGTTCCTCAGGTAGGCCTGTACACAGACCACATGCTGTTCCTCAGGTAGGACTGTACTCAGACTAGGGACACCAACCTTGAAGGTGTCTGTCTGTCTGTCTGTCTGTCTGTCTGTCTGTCTGTCTGTCTGTCTGTCTGTGTGAGTGTGTGTGTATGTGTGTGTGGGGGGAGGGGGGGCAGTGTGTCTGAGACCTGTCTCACTCCTTAATGAAACTCTGATAAAACTTCATGAAACTCTGATGAAAGCAACACACGTTTTCCTCATGAAGGTAAGGCAAGGCCTGTCCATCTGTCTGTCCTACACCAACACTAGTTTAGTATTCAGCAGATGCTGAACTGCATTGCATTGTGGAACGGGGCCTTTTGTTGATACAGGACCCTATTCATTCCAGCCTGCCCTCTTTTACCGCTGCAGAACCACTAACAAAGACCGTCACCAATTAGCAGGGGGCCTCTCTCACCCTGCAGACTGTGGCCACAGCTTGTTCTGTTGCACAACTGTGTGTGTGTGTGTTGTGTGTGTGTGTGTGTTCCATGTGTTCTCTTGATAACCTAGTGTGTAAGAGCCTTTGGTGAGAGTGTTTGTGTGTGTTGATAACCTAGTTTGGTTAGACCCCTGGTGAGTTAGTGAGTGTGTGTTGTTAACCCAGTGAGTCCCCTGGTGAGTGTGTGTGTGTGTGTTGCTAACCCAGTGAGTCCCCTGGTGAGTGTGTGTGTTGCTAACCCAGTGAGTCCCCTGGTGAGTGTGTGTGTGTGTGTGTTGCTAACCCAGTGAGTCCCCTTGTGAGTGTGTGTGAGTGTGTGTGTGTTGCTAACCCAGTGAGTACCCTGGTGAGTGTGTGTGTGTGTGTGTGTTGCTAACCCAGTGAGTCCCCTGGTGAGTGTGTGTGTGTGTTGCTAACCCAGTAAGACCCCTGATGAGTGTGTGATTTGTCTCTGGACAGACAGCTGGTGTTGGACGGCCAGTGGGACGAAGTGCTGCAGTTCATCCAACCACTGGAGTGCATGGACAAGTTTGACGGGAAAAGGTGTGGTGGTGTGTGTTGGTGTGGAGGTGTGTGTTCATGTGTGTTGGTGTAGTGGTGTGGGTTGGTGTGTGTCCATGTGTGGTGGTGTATGTTGGTGTGTGTCCATGTGTGTTTGGTGCTGTGCTCCATGTGGTGTGGCTCGGTGTAATGTTGGGTGTGGTGTCCATTGTGTGGTCCATGTGTCCATGTCGTGTCCATGTGTGCTAGGGTGTGTGTTGGTGGTGGTCCGCCTAGTTGTTTGTGCTTCATCCTGAACCTTTTGTGCTAGTGTGTGTCTTCATGTCCACACGAGAGTGGCGAGGCGTGGAACCTGGCTGTGGATAAGGAGGGTGTGGCTTCGTGTGGTCCATTGGTGTGCTCGGTGTGTGTCCATCTCCCGTGTTGCTAGTGTGTGTTTCATTGCTCGGACCAAGATGGAGCTCGGGAGGCCGGGGACCGTCGCTGTGGAAAGAGGGTTGTCCTATTCGCCTCCGCGTACTTGGGTCCTGGCTTGGAGTGTATGTGGGTCGCTTTTTGTGTTTGGCTAGTTCGGCTACATAGTTCTCCTGCAGCAGAAGTTTCTGGTAAAGCGACTCTTGTGGTAAGCAACGCCAGGGCTCTCGCAGAAGATTGACCTTGCAGCGCAAGTAAGCCTCTGCGTCTGTGGTGCGTCCGTGCTGGTGTTGTGTGTTGTGTGTGTCGTGTGTGTGTGGTGTGTGCTGTGTGTGTGTAGTCCAAGGTGGGTGTGTGTGTGTGCTGGTAGTGTGTGTACTTTGCTGGCTTGCCATCTGCCTGATCTGTGTGTGTGTTCAGGTGCAGTGTGTGTCTGTCTGTCTCTGTGTGTGTGTGTTGGTGTGTGCGCGTCGTGTGTGTGCGCACGTGGGGCTTGCTGGGTGCGGGTTTCTCGGTGACTGGGCGTGTTGCCAGGTTATCGCTTACGTACCTGTCGCGGGTCTGTGCTTGTTCTCCTCACATTGTGTCCTTCTCATACATGTGACTGCTGAATCCCTCAGCCGATTGGACGCTAGACAGGAAGTCTTGTCATGTTGACGTTTAGGAGCGTTGTTTTGGAAAGCACGATGACACGTTGGCAGGGAGGGTTCTGATGCTAAGAATAGACCCTGACTTGAGACTAGGAAAGGTTCAGTATTACTGAAGTGTGTCTTTCTCACTCATGCGTTCTTCTCATTGTTGATCTGTTTTAAGTAGAGAAGTGCGATCTACTATTAATACTCTCTCTCGCTTCACCTCTCTACTTATGTCTCTCTCTCTCCCTCTTTCACTTTCTCTCTGTCTCTCTCCCCCCTCTCTCCATCTCTTCCTTTCTGTCACCCCTCCATCTCTCCCTGTCTCTCTCCCTTTCTCTTTCCTTGTCTCTCCTCCCTCTCTCCATATCTCCTTATGTCTCTCTCTATCTCTCCTTGTCTCTCCCTCTCTCCCTTTATCTCTTCCATCTCTCTCCCTGTCTCTCTCTCCCTCTCCTTGTCTCTCCCCCCTCTCTCCATATCTCTCCTTGTCTCTCTCTCCCTCCCTCCCTCTCTCTCCTTCTCCCTCCTTCTGTCTATCCCTCACCTTCTCTCCCTCTCTCTCTCTCCCTCTCCCTCCCTCCCTCTCTCTGTCCCTCACCCTCCCTCTGTCTCCCTATGTCTCTCTCCCAGCTGGAGTTCACCATGCAGGAGGCTGTGAGGTGTCTTCATGCCCTGGAGGAGTTCTGTCCCTGTAAAGATGACTACAGCAAGCTGTGTTTGCTGCTCACTCTGCCCCGCCTCACCAACCATGCTGAGTTCAAGGCAGGTGTCACGCAAAGATACACACATGCACAGAGATACACAGGCTTGTGAGTGTGACTGTGTTCCAGGGTTCTGAGTGTGACTGTGTTCCAGGGTTCTAAGTGTGGCTGTTCCAGGGTTCTGAGTGTGACTGTGTTCCAGGGTTCTGAGTGTGACTGTGTTCCAGGGTTCTAAGTGTGACTGTGTTCCAGGGTTCTGACTGAGGCTCTGTTCCAGGGTTCTGACTGAGGCTGTGTTCCAGGGTTCTAAGTGTGACTGTGTTGCAGGACTGGAACCCCAGCACAGCCAGAGTGCAGTGCTTTGAGGAAGCGTGTTCCATGGTGGCGGAGTTCATCCCAGCTGACAGGAAGCTGAGCGAGGCAGGCTTCAGGGCCAGCAACAACCGTCTGTTCCAGCTGCTGCTGAAGGGAGTGCTGTACGAGTGCTGCGTGGAGTTCTGCCAGGTCAGAGGTCAGGGGTCACCGGGTCACGGGGTCACGGGTTCAGAGGTCATGGCTAGGGCACTTGTGATTAGCTTCGAGGGATCTCAGTGTGTCTCAGAACATGGGATAGTGACGTTAGAAAGTTCACGACATGATGGATGGATGAAGGATGGATTACAGATTTAAAAAGGATGATTGAATCGATGGAAAAGGATGGAAGGATGAAGGGATTAACCTGCTGAGCGGCTAACAGTTCCTCCCTCACTCCTGTCCTATCCCTCGTCCCCTCACCCCTCGTCCCCCTCGCACCTCCCTTCTTTCCTCCCTCACTCCTTCCTTAACTCTCCCTCCCTCCCTCCTCACTCCTCTCCCTCCCCCCTTGTCCCCCCTCACCTCCCTTCTTTCCTCCCTCACTCCTTCCTCAATTCTCCCTCACACCTCCCTTCATCCCTCCCCCCCACAGAGCAAGGCGACGGGTGAGGAGATCACGGAGGGTGAGGTCTTGCTGGGTGTGGACATGCTGTGTGGGAACGGTTGCGATGACCTGGACTTGTCCCTGTTGTCCTGGATGCAGAACCTGTCTGCCAGCGTGTTCTCCTGCGCCTTCGAGCAGAAACAGCTCAACATCCACGTGGACCGGCTGGCCAAGCCTCTGAAGGCTGGCTACTCTGACCTCCTCACCCCGCTCATCAGCAAGCTGTCTCCCTACCCCTCCTCCCCCCTGCGCCGCCCCCAGTCAGCAGACACCTACATGTCCCGCTCCCTCAACCCCGCCCTGGACGGCCTCTCCTGCGGCCTGACGGGGCCGGAGAAGAGGGGCCCGGGGGGGGAAGCGGTGGGGGGCAGAGGGGGAGCCTCGCCCATGTCCCAGTCCTTTGCTAACTTCCAGTACCCCGGGGCGGGGGGACAGAACCTCAGCAGGAGTCTGGTGATGGAGAACTCAGCCTGCCACAGCATCTTTGAGGAGTCTCCTGAGAGGTGAGGAGGAGGAGGGGTGGGGGAGGAGGGTGGGGGAGAAGGAGAAGAAGAGGGGGGAGGAGGAGGAGGGGGAGAAGAGGGAGGAGGGGGAGGTGAAGGATAGGAGGAGAGGGAGAGACGGATCTATAATGTGTGTGTGTGTGTGTGTTCCTGCAGCTCCAGAACAGAAACCCCAGTAGATAAGATGATGGGGTCCGGACCTCAGAACCTGCGGCCTGCCTCAGCCCCAGGAGAGGATGCCCCAGTACCTGGAGACAGTAATGAGGTAACACACACACACACGTACACACACATACACACACACACTCATACATGCACATGGAGAGGATGCCCCTGTACCTGGAGACAGTAATGTCACGTGTGTGTGTGTCTGTGTGTGTGTCTGTGTGTGTGCGCGTGTGTGTGCGCGTGTGTGTGTTTCCCAGCTGCGTGACTCGACAGAGCGCTTCGAGGAGTTCTACAGGCAGCGTCTGCGTGTGCAGCAGCACCTGGAGACCAAGCAGCAGCAGAGAGAGATGTACCAGCAGATGCTGCTGGAGGGGGGGGTCCAGCAGAGAGGCCCCGGGGCCCCTGACATGCAGCACAGCCTCACCGAGAAGTTCCTCAACAAGTACGACACACAAGCGTGTGTGTGTGTGTGTGTGTCCCAGCAGAGCAGCTAGTGTGTGTGTGTGTGTGTGTGTCAGCAGCTTGCTTGGTTACCAGCCTGGAGACACAGGAGGAGGGAGGGGGGCTGACAGTGAGGGGGCCCCAGACCCCCCCCCCCAGACCCCCTTAAGAGGCCTTCACCCTCCCCCCTCATCACACACACTTAGATCCCCTCCACTCCCCCCCTCTCTCAGCCACCCTTCTGCCCAGGGTGTGCTGTACCATCTGGTACTCCTCCTCCTCCTCCTCTCTCCTGTCACCATCAAGCTGATCTCACCTCCTCCTGCCCCTCTGCTCCATCACCCCTCTCTTCCACAGTTCCGCCACACCCTCTGGTACCTCCTCCTTCCCTCTCCTGTTATCCAGAGAACCCTGTTTCATTCTAATCACATCATTAGTGTCCTCAGATACTCCCTGAATAACCCTGACTGTATTATTCTGTGTGTGTGTGTGTGTGTCTGTGTGTGTGTGTGTGCGTGTCTGTGTGTGTGCGCGTGTGTGTGTGCGTGCGTCAGGTCCATCCAGAAACTGGAGCAGCTGAACGTGGGCATGGAGAGTCTGGGGGAGGAGGTGGCGTCTTTAACGCAGCAGTGCAACGGAGACTCCCTGGAGCCTGCCAGCCTCACCCCTGAGCAGGGGGGAGGGGGAGGAAGGGGAGGAGGGGGAGGAGGAAGCAGCAGCACCCCACAGCAACACAGACCCCGGAGCAGGGGGGTGACCCTGCCAGACGAGTCCCCCATCACATCCCAGAGGTGAGGGGGAGAGAGGGAGGGGAAGAAGGGGGCAGAAGGGGGGGAGGGGAGAGCAGGTGGCCAGAGCGGGAGTCCTTAAATGAGCTTATCTGCTGTGAATTAGGATTTTGAAGCAATGTATGCATGTGTGAATAAGCACTGAGGTGTGTGTGTGCGCGTGGGTGCGTGTTTGTGCACGTGTGTGTGTGTGTTTGTGCGTGTGTGTGTGTGTGTCGACAGCGTACAGAAAGACAAGGACAGCCACAGAGCACTTCCAGACTCTCCAGGATCCTTAACAAGGAGTACTGAGGTGAGAACGCCTGCCACACACACACACACTCACACTCTCACACACACACACACTCACACTCTCACACACACACTCTCACAGACACACTCACACTCTCTCACACACACACACTCACACTCTCACACACACACACACACACTCACACTAATACACACACTCACACTAATACACACACACACACACTCACACACACACTCTCTCACACACACACACTCACACACACACTCTCTCACACACACACAC
>BROE01000001.1:14454842-14468345 GCA_036571765.1 Plecoglossus altivelis
GTGAACACACTTACACACACATGAGGTATACAAACACACAGGTACACACACACACACACACTCACAGACACACACAGAAGTACACACACAGTACACACAACACACACACACAGATATCACACACAGACACACTCTTGGCCCTCTCTTCACCATGTTTAGTGTCTGGTTAGTTTCCCTCCCAGATCCTCAGTGGCAGGGTGGTGTAAATGTGTGTATCGTGTTGTGTTGTTGTGTAATGTACTGTGTTTGTGTGTATGTGTAGGTGTGTTTGTGGTGTTATGTGCTGGTGTTTCTGGTTGTATATGTAATTGTGTGTTGTGTGTGTTTGTGTAGGTTTCTGTGTGTTTGTGTGTGTGTATGTGGTGTGTTTACTGTGTGTATATGTGTATTGTGTTTGTGTGTGTGTGTCGTGTGTTGTGTGTGTGTGACTGAGGTTGTGTTTTGGAGGTGGAAAAACAGAAATCGGCCAAATTGAAAAATAGCTCTAATAGAGGCAGCTGGGCTGAGCCGACAGCCTAGGTAATAAACACACACATATGTCACACACACGTCACACACATCACGACACACTTTCACACACAACAAACACACACTCACACACACACACAACTACTGACACACACACATATTAGACCCCATCCCCTGGCCTCCAAATGGAGTGTGTTCCAGAGCCATATAAAGGCATTGAGCTGGAACCTTCTAGAAGGCTGTAATACACAGACAAGACAGAGTGAGAGGAGAGGGTCCTCACTGCACTGTGCTTCACCAATGGCTTTCATGTCAATGTTCAATCATGCACACACTGCTTGTCACTCTCAACACACTCAGTTTATGTGTTGTGTGTGTATGTTGGTGAGGGAGAGTGTGTTTGTGAGTATGAGTGTGTGTACAGTGTGTACAATGTGTAGAGAAAGGCAAGTCCTGTCAAATGTGAATTGTCATACATTCTCACCTCTGCCTGCTTTTGCCAGAGAAAGCAGACTCTTCACATGCGCAAGAATGAAAGACTTTCCATTGTGGAGAGAGGACAAAGGGGGAGCGCCTTCTGTCTATACTCCACCGTAACGGGAGATGTTGGTTTAACTAGCAAGCTCAGCTTCTCACGCCTGACAAACCCTCTCCGGTCTCCCCCCCTTCCCCCCTTTCCCCCACCCACAGGTTTGTCCAGGCTGTGACCTGGTGCTGGTGAACGGGAGGGAGATGCGTGGCCACTGGGCCCTGCAGGTTAGCTTCTCCTCTCTGCAGCTCAGCACCCAGCTGGAGGTGAGAGTATGGGTCCCCCGTCTGCCACTCCAGATCCACGTGTCAGACACCGAGCTCAGCCAGGTGAAGGGATGGAGGGTGCCTATCGCCCCCACCAGGAGGTGAGGAGGGAGAGAGGGAGGGAGGGAGGCAGGGGGGAGAGGAGGGAGGGAGGGGAGAAAGAGGAGGGAGGGAGAGATGGATGGATGGGGGTGGAGAGGTGGAGGGGGGGAGTGGAGGAGAAGGGAGGGAGGAGGTGAGGAGGCGAGCGAGGGAGGGAGGAGGGACGGCGGAGGGAGGGAGGGATTGAAAGGACGAGAGAGAGGGGACTCACACAAGGGTGTACACGCGCGCACACAGACACTCTCTCGCACACACACAGCATCACACACTCACACTCACACACACACCACTCTCTCACACACACACACCAGCCACACACATTCACACACACACGAATAGCGAGGCAACATCACCTGCTCAAGTCAGAGGGGATGGGAGGACGAGAGGAGTCGTTATATCTCTCTGTTTGGGTGTAGGCGCGACCATGATAACCACATCATCCACAATGCACGAAATCCCCAGATATTTATCCCAGTATTAATAATTCCCCAGATTATGACGCCTTGCATGATAGTTGCGCAGGATTTGCAAATGTTTGTGATAGAAATAGTGTGATAAGTCCAGGAGGATTGCTACAACCTGTGTGAAGGAGCGTGTCCGTGATCAGGCCCATGGTGTTATAGAAATTTCGTGGATCAGCCGCAACCAGAAAATACATGCCTGAATCAGATTCCAGCACAATACTCTCTATCGTCAAGGACTAAACAAACTTAACTACCATCGTCTGTGGCCGTAAGTGTGTCTGTTCTGTCCCCCTTAGCACAATCAAGACTCCTTGCTGTGATTTGCTGCCTGCGCTGTGTGTGTGTGAGCTGTCCGTTGGGTGCGCCTGTCCCGTGTGTGGTGTCTTCTACTGTCACCGTATGGCTTGACGTGTAGTACGATGCTCCTCTAGCAGTGCTGCCTCGTGTGTGTTGATGTGTGTGTTGCTGTGTGTGTGCTGGGGTGTGATGTGTGTACACGATGTGCAGTTCGTGTAGTCTGCTAGTCCTTGTGCTGAGCTGTCTGTGTGTGTGCTCCAACTGTGTGCTGTATGTGTGTAGGTGCGTCCTGTCCAGGGAGACAAGACCAAGCCCTGTTTGTGATGTCGATGAACCAACTGGAGGACACCCACGCCAGTGCGAGCCAGTGCGCCTTCCGATCCCGTTTCAGCGACCCTCTACAGCATCTGTGGCGCCACTCCTCTCCCATACTCCAAACACTCAGACCAACGACTACGTGAGCTGCCCTACTCCTGACACGTGGACACAGGTACACACACCACACACCTGCCTACAACCAAGTACACACACCACACACACCCTCTGAGACACCAGGATACAGCGACCAACACCACACACCGTAACGACACTTCAGGTCCACCAAACACCACACAACACAACCCACAACTGCGACAACCCAAGCTTAAAACACACACCTATACCTTACTCATCTCCCACACATGTACCTCCACCTCTCTCCCTCCATCATTGTCTCTCTCCCCTCCTCATCCCCTCCTCCCTCCCCCATCACTCCCCCCTCCCTCAGTCCACCCCAAGTGCTCTGTCTCTTCTCTCCCTGTCTCCCCCCCCCCACACACACTCCCCACACACACTCTCCCTTCACCAACATTACACACACACACATTTAAAACTGGAGGATGTGTAGCTGAGAAAAGCGAATATCAGTTTCAAGATGGAGACACAAGCATCACAAGGGTTCCCATCTCTGTGTGCCTGGAGTACACTTGTGCCAAGTCTGTCTGGCTACATGGCTCCATCCAGACCAATGGTACAAAGGTTCAAAGATCCTCTCTCTTTCAGCGTCGTGACTCCTGCAACGGGCCCACGCGTACCGTTTACACGTGTCTCACGCTGCTTCGGTGTCTGTGCTCACTCTGCCTCATTCTGCCTCACGCTGCCTCACGCTGCCTCACACTGTCTCACCCTGCCTCACCCTGTCTCACATAGCCTCGCGCTGCCTCACCCTGCCTCACGCATACGTACACTGACTCACGCATATGTACACCACATAGCCTCATGCTAGATGCTATATACTGTATATATCTTCAACTTCTGCTTGTCTCCATCTTTCTCTGTGTCCTTCCTTTGCTCCTTTCTCCTCCTCCTCTCTGTTGTCTCCCTCCCTCTCCCTCCCCGCTCTCCCTCCTCCCCGCGACACCCCTGCCGCCCAAACACAAAGAACGCAAAGACAACACAACGCCAACAACCTCTCTCCCCTTGCCTCTCTCTCCCTGCCCTCTCTCCCCCTGCCCTCCTCTCCCTCCCCCCCCTCTGCCCTCTCTCTCTCTCTCTCCCCCAGCATCCCTCCTCCTCTCTCTTTCCTTCTCTCTCTCTCTCTCCTTCCCCCTGCCCTCCCTCCCTCCTCCTGCCCTCCCTCCACCAGGTCAGACTGAGAGTTCAGCATGCATGATGGCACTGTCAGGGACCTGGCCTTCCTGGAAGGCCCTGAGAGTGGAGGGGCCATCCTGGTGAGCGCTGGGGCAGGAGACTGTAACATCTACACTACTGACTGTCAGAGAGGACAGGGGCTGCACGCACTCAGCGGACACACAGGTGGGCTGCACGCACACGCGCGCGCACACACACACACACACGCACACACACACGCACGCACACATACACACACACACACACACACACAGGTGGGCTGCACGGACGCACACACACACATACAGACAGGTGGGATGCACGCACACACACATACGCACACATATACACACACACACAGATGGGCTGCACGCACACAACACACACACACACACACACACACTGGAGGGCTGCACACACACACACATACATACACACACACCGCCACCTCAAAGTCTCCCAGGAAGATGCAGGCGTTGCCAAGGTTACAGTATGCGTGTGTGTCATGTTGATGTTTCACAGCATGCTGCTTCCTCCCTAGGTCACATCCTGTCTCTGTTCACGTGGGGCGGCTGGATGATAGCATCAGGCTCTCAGGATAAAACGGTGCGTTTCTGGGACCTGCGTGTTCCCAGCTGTGTGCGGGTGGTGGGAACAGCCTTCCATGGCTCAGGTACGCAGCTGTTAGCAGGTAACACGTACGTACTGCGTACTAGCACAGGACTAGGTACTGTATACTAGGACAGGAGTAGGTACTGCATACTAGCACATGAGGATGTACTGTGTTCTAGCACTCCTCCGTCTCACTCCCTACTTCTCTATATCTCGCTCCCTTCCTCTCACCTCACTCCCTCCGTCTCACCTCCTACCTAGCATCCCTCCTTCCTCTCACCTCAACTCCCTCGTCTCCATCCCTCCATGCCTCCCTCCTCCTCCCTCTCCACCTCCCTCCCTTCACGTCTCCTCCCCTCCTCCTACTCCCTCCCTCTCACCTCCCTCTCACCCTACCTCCTCCTTACCCCCCTCTCACCTCCCTCCACTACTCCCTCCCCTCTCACCTCCCTCCCCTCCCTTCACCTCCTCCCTCTCGCCTACCTCCCTCCTTACCCCCCTCTCACCTCCCTCACTACCTCCCTCCCTCTTACCTCCCTCCCTCTCACCTCCCTCCCTCCCTCTCACCTCCCCCCGTCTCCAGGCAGCCCGGTCGCCTCGGTAGCGGTGGACCCCAGTGGTCGTCTCCTAGCGACAGGGCAGGAGGACAGTGGCTGCATGCTCTATGACATCAGAGGGGGCCGGATGGTCCAGACGTACCGCCCTCACACCAGCGACGTGCGCTCGGTTCGATTCTCCCCCGGGGCACGATACCTGCTCACTGGTTCCTACGACACCAAGGTCATGGTCACCAACCTCCAGGGTAAGAGAGGCCTGCAGTACAGATATATACTAGACTAGACTGACCACATCAGTATAGACATATACTAGACTAGACTGACCACATCAGTACAGATATATACTAGACTAGACTGACCACATCAGTACAGATATATACTAGACTAGACTGACCACATCAGTACAGATATATACTAGACTAGACTGACCACATATCACCTCCAGGATAGGAGATATAGATATATACTAGACTAAACTGACCACATATCACCTCCAGGATAGGAGATATAGATATATACTAGACTAGACTGACCACATCAGTATAGATATATACAGACTAGACTGACCACATCAGTATAGATATATACAGACTAGACTGACCATATCAGTATAGATATATACAGACTAGACTGACCATATCAGTATAGATATATACTAGACTAGACTGACCATATCAGTATAGATATATACTAGACTAGACTGACCATATCAGTATAGATATATACAGACTAGACTGACCACATCAGTACAAATATATACTAGACTAGACTGACCACATATCACCTCCAGGATAGGAGATATAGATATATACTAGACTAGACTGACCACATATCACCTCCAGGATAGGAGATATAGATATATACTAGACTAGACTGACCATATCAGTATAGATATATACAGACTAGACTGACCACATCAGTATAGATATATACTAGACTAAACTGACCACATATCACCTCCAGGGTAGGAGATATAGATATATACTAGACTAGACTGACCACATATCATCTCCAGGGTAGGAGATATAGATATATACTAGACTAGACTGACCACATATCACCTCCAGGATAGGAGATATAGATATATACTAGACTAGACTGACCACATATCACCTCCAGGATAGGAGATATAGATATATACTAGACTAGACTGACCACATATCACCTCCAGGGTAGGAGATATAGATATACACACACACACACATCTGGTTATTATGTTGGGTTGTGTAATTGTGTGTAGTTTAAATGCTAGTTTTCTAACCTCTTTTTGTCTGTGTGTGTGTGTGTGTGCGTGTGTGTGTATGTGTTACTATGGGACTGTGTGTGTGTGTGTGTGTGTGTGCGTCCGTCTGTCCGTCTACCTCCTTGTCTGTCCGTCTGCCTGCCTCCCTCTCTGTCTGTCTGCCTGCCTGCCTGCATGCCTGTCTGTCTGCCTGCCTGTCTGCCTGCCTGTCTGTCTGCAGGCGACCTGACCAAGCAGCTCCCTGTGACTGTGGTGGGGGAACACGGAGACAAGGTGATCCAGTGTCGCTGGCATCCTCATGACCTGTCCTTCCTGTCCTCTTCTGCAGACCGCTCTGTCACTCTCTGGACACACAACCCCTGACACACACACACACACAACCCCTGACACACACACACACAACCCCTGATACACACACACAACCCCTGACACACACACAACCCCTGACACACACACACACACACACAACCCCTGACACACACACACAACCCCTGACACACACACACACACACAACCCCTGACACACACACACAACCCCTGACACACACACATAACCCCTGAGACACACACACACACACAGGCCCTGACACACACACACACACACACACACACATATAGGACCTGACACACAAGCACCGACAAGCACACAAACTTTAACATGCCCACACACAACTCCTAACTCACACACATGCACAAACAACCACTTACAGACACAAGCACACACAGACACACACACAGACACACAACCCTTAGGGTTGACAGCCAGCCAGACCCAGACTGATACACATTCAAGTTCTGCTGACTGGACACTCAGAACATCCCATCAAGTTCTCAGCTTGTCTTTTGAAATGTGACACATCATCCTTCATTTTCCTTCACTCTCTCCTGTGTCCTCTCTCCTATATCCCGTCTCCTCTCCTGTCTCCTGTCCTTGAACTGAATGACTTCATCACTGCTTGTCCTCCAGCCTCCAGCCTGATGCCTCAGTGTCGTACAGTGCAGGTGACTGCACATGCTGCCTAGCTGCTGTGGGGAGGGGGGAGGGGGGGGGGGACGGGGGAGGGATGCTGATGTCCTGAAGCGTCCCCACAGCAGAGTCCAGACTGGAGCTGTTGGTCTGGTCCTTCAGCACACTGTACAGTTCATGATGGTGCCTTTAGTTCATCGCATTTCCCTCCGCTCTGGAGTCAGAGGTCAAAAGGTCAAAGTTAGGAAGTGAAGTTGTCGTTGGAAAAGAGTTTGTCCTGGTCATCCAGTCCCCTAAACGAAGTGACCACAGTTTATATCCTCTGTACCAGATCTCTGCTCACTTCACCCTCTCGTTCCAAAGCCAGGAGCATTGTTCCGATCTCTCCGGAGTTTCTTTGTTCAACTGAAACTCTGAATATGATCTTACATGCCCACTCTCCTTTCAGCACGGTAAAGCCAAGCCAGCTATACGATCATAGCTGATAAACACGTCTGGGTCAGTTAGCATCTGAAACACTTCCTTCTCTCGTTCTGGAGTTTCTGTCCCGACTGGTGTTCTGCAGCCATATTCAGCAAGCAAAATAAAGTAAACCAGATCTCCAATCCTGGTCCTCGATGGCCGCTGTCCTGAAAGTTTTTGATGTTTTCCCGCTCCAGCACACCTGACTCTAAATGGTCATTATGAAGCTTCCACAAAGCTTGGTAATGGCTCATTCATTAGAATCAGTTGTGCTGGAGTAGGGAAACATCCAAAACTGTCAGTGGCCCTCGAGGACCAGGATTGGAGACCCCTGATGTAAACTGATGTTGTCGAGCCCAGATTTAGCAATGCGTTGATCCGTGAGCTACTACCTACCTGTCTGGTGGTTTCTTCAGATGCCGATGTTGTTGTGCATCCCTGCAGTGTAAATACTCTACGGAAAAGTGTACATTTGCTCGTGAGTTTTGTTTAAAAATGTAAAATCAGTGTTTTGCTAGAGGCATCTGTTATGGTGTCATGCTAAAGCTTGCAATATTCGACAGACAGTAGGACATGGTTCAAAAGAAATGCTCTTTATTTTGGCCATCGCAACTTTCTGTTAGAAATGTAAGAATTCACCGTTGAGGTTTTGATTCAGCAGTTCGATGCAACTTACCCGGTTAATTTCCCCGTCCAGTAGATGGCAGTTTGACCGCACTAACGGGCGGCTCCCTAACGCACTATATTAGCTTACAGAAAAGCACGGCGCTGTTTCCGAATAGTTTGAAATCATTTCAGTTTGAACGTTTCTTTCGCCAGACACAAGCTTGAGTTTTTAATACTCTGGAACCGTTACGTTTGTACAGGTGTTCAATTTTTAAACTAAAAAGGCCAAAACGAACATATATGTATTTATTTTATCGCTCATTTTTAACGTATGTACAGTCGATGGATTTCAGTTAATATATATAATAATGGCTACTGTATTTTGCTTTTCTAAACCTCGTTTGAAAAAGTGACTATGATTCATGAGCTTGTGGATGCCGGTGTGGTATTGAAATAAAAGCCTTTCACTTCCAGATGTATTCAGATGTGTGTTATTTTGAGGTAGTTATCCAGATTCTATATAGATTCATATAAATGAAACAGTTGGCGGGAGAAAGAGGCAGAAAGGCAGATCTCGTGCGTTCGACAGCAGCTTCAACAACACGCGCCAAAGTACAAACGAACAGACCAGATCTTTCTACACTAAATACACGGTTTTATTTCTCCACTTTCATTTAGAAAACAGCGGAAACTTGATCAACCACGGCGTCACAAAACTGTACACGGACGAATTCCTAAGATTTCTGCATTCATTATTTTATCCAACTTTCAAACTCCTGCCCCAGCCACCGGACTCCCTAATATAACACCTGACAAACACAAACAACTGATAAAGAAGGGAAAAGGATCCTGAATCCATGGAAACGCTGTACCTAACACCTGGTTAGTAAGAGCATTAAGGTTTCCCCCAAACCTGACCAGGTGGACCAAAGCACACCTGACCAGGTGGACCAAAGCACACCTGACCAGGTGGACCAAAGCACACCTGACCAGGTGGACCAAAGCACACCTGACCATCAACCACAACCTGAATCACTACAGGTCAGGTACTGTAGTCTTGTATCTAAGGATACATTTGGGTTGATAAGGGGTAGTGATAATGAAATTATATGGAGTACATCATTATTTAAAAACAAATTTAAAAAAAATCGAAATCGTGTTCCCTGAAACTAGGCTACATGAAGTGTGTGAGTGCAGCTTAAAGTGTTCTAACAGAATAGAATGTTGAGCTTCTGGATTTAGAACAAAGAACAGCAAGACCCTTCCATTAGCACCCACGTGGGTTCTAGAGTGCTCCTGTGCAGTTCCAGAACCTTCCAGTGGGGTTCCGCTCAGGTTTCCTAGACTACAGTCTGGCAGTGCTTTTTGTGGGTTCATAGCTACATCAACCAACTAAACAAGTCCATTAAAAACCACAGAAGAAGAAATGAAGTCTCTCCTCTTCCTCCTCACCGCAGAGGAGACACAGTCTTGTCCTCCAGGACCATCTCCTCCAGAGAGACCCCCCCCCTCTCGCTCCTCGTGCCCGCCCAGGAGGCCCCGTCCCTGGGGAGGGTTCAGTCGGCGCTGGGTCTGGATGAAGGCAGAGTGACTCGCTGTTCGTCCATGCGCTTGGCCTGCGAGCGCATGATGAGACTGAAGAAGTCCTCGTCTGGGACGGTGGGGCCGCGGGCGGGGGGGGGAGGAGGGGGGGCGCAGCGCTGGTCGTCCAGGCGGGAACCCTGGGGGAGGAGGTAAGGGGGGAGAGATATGTTAGGGTATAAAATAATATAAAATAACCAGCCGTTTCTTCTGGGATCAATCAGGTACCCTTTACTCTACCCATAGTATAGTATAGTGTAGAATGAGTAGTATAGTACTATAGTATAGTACTATACTATAGTACTATACTACCCATAGTATAGCATAGCATAGCATAGCATAGCATAGTATAGAATGAGTAGTATAGTACTATAGTATAGTACTATACTACCCATACCATAGTATAGTACTATACTACTCATACTATGGTATAGTATGGGTGGTATAGTATGCCTCTAAGTGACTTAATGTTCCTGCCTCTAACTCTGACCCTTACTCTTGACCTCCAGCACCAACACACGCAACGTGTGTAACCACGGTAACGCACCTGACACTTGACAAGCATGTCGAAGAAGTCATCGTCAGGCTCGGAATCGCTGGCCATGAGGTGGTGCAGGACTGCTTGGCTGCACTGCTGGGTGAGCCGAAGGCCAGGCAGGCTTCCCCCCGCTCCCCCCGCCGCCTCTAACCGCCGAGCCTGGGGGGCGGAGCCAAGGCCAGAGACCGCCGCTGACTCTGACACAGCTGGAGGGGAGAGAGGAGGGGGGAAGGGGAGAGGAGGAAGGTATGATTTTGGTGCTGAATAATGTGGTTTATTCAAGTGTATTAGTGTACATGTATGTTCATATGTGTGTGTGGTGTGTGTGTGTGTGGTGTGTGTGTGTGTGTGTGTGTATGTGGTGTATGAGTGTGTACGTGTATGAGTGTACGTGTACTAACACTTCCTGATGGCGCGAGGGGGCGTGTCCGGCTCTGAGGCGAGCGACAAGCGGCTCTTGTCCTGGACGGAGCAGCGCTGGTCATCCATGCGGTTGCTCTGGAAACGGCTGAGCAGATCAAAGAAGCCCTCGTCTCCCAGGAGGTCAGGACTGGTCCTCTGGAGCACGTGAGTGAATACAACAAGGAGATCAAGACACAAAAAGACACATCTACTACTTCTCTTCCTCCATCTCTCTCCTCTCATCTCTGTTCCTCCTCCACCATCTCCCCTCTCTCTCCCCATCTCCTTCTCTTCCTCCTCCACCTTCTTTCCCTTCTCCTCCTCTCTCCTCCTCTCCCCCCCCCCCTCCTACAGTCCTCTCCCGTTCTCCGCCTCCACCCTCTCCCTCCTCTCTCCTCCCCACCCCCCACCCCCCCACCACCCCCACCTCCCCCCCTACCTCCTCCCCCCTTCCACCCTTTCCCCTCCCTCTCCTCTCCACATGTCCCCCCGCCCCTTCTCCTCCCCCCCCTCTCCCTCTCCTCCTCGCCCTCCCACCCCTCTCCTCTCCCTTCCCCCACACCTCCCTCTCTCCCTCCTCTTCCCTCTCCTCCTCCTCCCCACCCTCTCCTCTCCCCCCTCCCCTCCTCCTCTCCTCCTCCCTCCCTCCCTCTCCCCCGCCTCTCCTCCCTCCCTCCTCTCCCTCCTCCACCCTTCCCCTCCCCCTCCCTCCCCTCCCTCCCTCCTCCTCCCTCTCCTACCTGTGTTCCCTGTGGGCTGGCTGCTGGCTGCTGTCCTGAGTGTTGGAGGTGTCCTGCAGCACCTTGCTGGAGCCTCCTGCTTTGTGCTTCTTCCCCCTCAGACGGCTCACGAAGAACAGCTTGGATGAGCTCTTGGCCAGAGGTTGCGCTTGTCAGGAGCTGTCCCACTTCTGACCCTGGGTGCCGCACACACCACACCACCACACACACCGCACACATCACACAACACACACCCCAAGCGCACACACAAGCACCGCACACATACACGCACACACACACTCTTTCTCACACACTCACACTCACTACATAACACACACACCACATACACACAACATCACAAATTAAAATTGCAGAAGATCTTTTAGTTTATAGCTCTAACGTAACCTTTTGGTAGTCTGTATTGAGTTATAACATAAGCAGTTATCCTTGTTGGTATTGTATTTAGTTATAAGCTACATGATCTTGTTTTCAGGAGCTTAGTCCAGGTCTCATGCTGTGTTCCTGCCCATCAGGCCGCGCTCCTCAGCACAACGCCACGAGTACACACAACACACACCCACACGCCACACACACACCCACCCATACACAACACACCACACACATAACATACCACACATACCACACACACAGTACACAAACCTGACTAGTTTATCAGTATGGTTACTGGAGTGTTTTGGTTGTGTATGTTGTGGTGGATATGTATGTAATGTGATGGGTGTAGTCATTGTTGGTGTTATATGTATGGTTGGTGGTATTGTGTGACGTGTATAATGGTGTTATTATGTTCTGGTGTGGTCATATAGTCGCATATCTGTAGGTGTGTTGTTATGCGCTGTAGTTGTCTGTTTGATGGGGTTGGGTCGCACCATGCAATGTTGTATCAAATCTCCTTATATCTGACATGGATCTTCTGTAGTGAACCCAAACCATCTGGAGATCAACACGTCATACAGTTCAGCTCTCCACTCATCTCCGCTGAAACACACACACAACACACACACATTACACACACAACACACACACACATTACCACACACACACCGCACACACTTACACACACCACACACCACATACACACACACACACATACACACACACACCCATACACACACACACACATACACACGACACACAACAACACACACATACACACACCACACACACACATAACACACACACACATACACACACACTTACACACACACACCGCACACCATACACACACACCCCATACACACAATTACACACCACACACACACACCAAATTACACACACACACACACCCCATACACACACACATACAAACACACACCCCAACAACACACACACACACACACACACACATACACCCACACACAACATTACATCACACACCACGCACAACACACCACACACACACGATTACACACACACACGACACACATTTACACACACACACCATTACACACCACACACACACGCCTCACACACACCCTAACACACACACCAACATACCACACACACACACATTACACAACACACCCCATACACACACATACACACACGCACACCACACACACACACATACACACACACACACCAAATTACACACACACACACACCCCATACACACACACATACACCCCATACACACACACCACACACACAAACACCCCCCCAACAAACACACACACACCCCATACACACAATCCTACATTATGCATTGCTCCACCCAGGCGTGCAGGCCAGTGCAGTATATGGAGCGGACATGGTACCTCTCTGGAATCTCCAATAGCTCTCCAAGTGCATGCCTGTCGTGGTCCCCAGAGCGATGTGGCGTTCCCAACTCCAGCCAGCACGCCCTCCCCGATCTCGGATACACCACGCACCACACACACACACACACACACACACACACACACACACACACAGTCTCTGGCTATAGGAAAGTTTGTCAGATCTTAGTCTGGAGTCGTGTGGGTGTTCGTGTGTGCAGGTGCGTGGAGTGGTTTTGTGCAGATTGGTGCTGCTACCGTCGTTTATCCTGCTATATGAGGTTCAAGATAGATCGTGGATCTCTCT